>VXAB01008227.1:16862-49195 GCA_013399175.1 Odontophorus gujanensis | reverse complement strand
TATAAAGCTGATACCTTCATCTCTTCCAAAAGACCATCTTCACTTGCAGCCAAATTAATGACAACACCGACTGAACAGCAACATCACTGGGGACAGGGCAGAGGCAGCTGCTCAGTGCTGTTCAACATCTCAGCCAGACGGTGAGAAGTGATATCAAATGACTTCAAACCAATTCCTCAGGGTGATATCTAAAAACAAGCTTGGCCTGGCAGGCCACCCACTGGAAGTTAACTCCAAATTGCAGCCTTTCAAATTCTTGTTCTGTTGCAAAATGTTGCACCTGCTGCCAGGGATGTAGTGCGAAGAAACAATAATGTGAATGGATAGCACAGCAAGCAATGGCCTCAGCTTGGTTTTCAGAGAGGTGCAGGATGTTTCTATACACATTCAGACAGATCTCTGTATCTGACTCACTCTTTTGTTTCTTTTCCCCCAAAAATATCACTTTGTTTTCTTTTTTTTTTTTTCTGTTGAACTAACTACGAATCAGTTACAGACAAAATATTCAGAGAAGTGGTGTTTAAATGGGGGATATAGCTCATGAAATTCCAGAGCATTACAGCTATGTCCAAGTCAGGAGTCCTCAGTATAGAAGAGATACAGAGCTGTTGGAGTGCATAAAGAGAAGGGTCACAAACATGATCCAAGGGATGGAACATCTCTCCTATGAGGACAGGCTGAGAGAGCTGGGGCTGTTCAGCATGGAGAAGAGAAGCTCCAGGGTGATGTCAGTGCAGCTTTTCAGTATCTAAAAGGGTGTTATAAGAAAGAAGGGGACAGATGCTTTAGGAGACTATTCAGCAGGGTGTGTGGTAACAGGACAAGGGGGAATTTTTTCAAACTAAAAGAGGGGAGATGCAGATTGGCTATAAGAAAAAAGTTGTTTAGGAAAAGTTTGGGGAAGCACTGGCACAGGTTGCCCAGAGGTGATGGATGCCCCATCCCTGGAGACAATCACAGTCAGGTTGGATAGAGCTCTTAGCAACCTGATCTAGCTGCAGGTGTCCCTGTTCATTGCATGAGAGTTGGACTAGATGGTCTTTAAGGGCCCCTTCCAACTCAAATGATTCTATGATTCTATTCCCTCATATTCTATCTGAAACTGTAAATATTGTTAGAAACATAAAAACAACCCCAGAAAATGTGCCATCACACCTTAGCTCAGCTTAATACATATTTTCAGTGGACATTTTCATGCACTCATATAAATATAAAACCATAATAACCAATGCATCATTCTTTAAGACCACTTAAAATAGCTCATTAAGCTTTTAAAAATGTATAAAATACAACTCACTCAAACAAATTAACTAATCTAAATAAACAGCTATATAAGGTTACACAGCCTTTAGAAAGACAAATATATTAGCAGACAATTTCAAATCACCTTTCTTTGTGTAGAAGACAAGTCATGATCACTGAATAAAAAGCGTGACTGTACTACAATGGGTGGTGAGTAAGCCTTCCTCCTGCTTTTTAAAACACACCTCAAACTGTTCTTGAGTGATACCAGGCAGTATCAGATTTTCTCATCTGGAAAATCTAAACAGTAACAGTTGCACAAAGGGTAGGGGATGCAGACAGGCATGTGTCCAGCTCAGCAGAGGATCTCCGTGGTTTGAAGCCACCTCAGTCGGATGTGTAGCCCCAGATGGAAGTCCTGCCTGGAGGTGGAAACCCAGATCTTCTTTCTGGAAGTGTCAGGCACTTGATCAGTTGAGCAGCCATTAGATTGGTATCAGGAAACCAGAGGTAGCTCTTGTCCAGAGAAGCACTCATGTCACTGGCTTAACACTGTTCCTGCTGGGAGATGCTATCAGATTCCACACACAGCCATGGACATCATCAATATCTGAACGGCAAAAGACCAAATGTTTCAGTTCCAATGCAACAAACAAGTTTATATTCTGAGGCTACAAGGAGGGCCCTCCAGAAGCATTGTGCTTCACTTAGATAAAGCACTAGAAATAATCTATCTTCATAAAACTGTGGCTATACTATAAATTTAGCATGTATATACAAGAAAAATCAAATGACAAGCTGATTTATGACAGAAGTCAACATTTTTTATGTCCCAGAGTGGAGCTAACACAGAGCAGGTAGCATGCCTCCATCTGCCCCTGTCCTGCTGCTGAGGCACCTGAGAAAGAAAAGGACACACGAGGACTGCTGGGCAGCACACAGCGTTTGCTTAAACATTAATGGAAATAAGAAAATTACACCGTTTGCAGGAGGCCAAACTGGTTCCTCACACATCCAACAAGTCCAAGAGCAGGGAGCAGCTGAGAACCCATCCAACCATGGAAGACATCTCATATCCCAAAAGAAAACGCAGGTCGAACAAAATCCTACCTTTTCTAATTATTAGACCAAACTGTAATTAATGAGGAGCTCTAACCACAAGCTGTGTAAAGAACAAATTCTACCACTTGCAATGGGATTTTGTACATCTGATGAACTTTACGTGTCTAAGAGAAACGAAACACGCAGACCTGGGCTGTGCAGAGTGACATGCTTCTTCAACATGATCTGATAACCCGATAAACCATCCTTGAGACACGTGGGTCTCATCACTACATTCCTTTCTCTTACTGGCTTCAAACAAATTTCTTTTTTTCTTATGGTAAAAAGAATGTGTCCTTTAGTTGGATGTGAACAAATCTACACTCCCTCCCCTCGAGTCTGTTTGGGAACCCTGCTGAGGTTGGACTCAGCAACATCCCCAAGTGAAACGTGATCAAAAGATTTTCAGTTCCTTCTTGTCTTCAGAAAAATCTGAATTACATGGCATTTTAATTTCTACGGGGTGAAAGACCACATCACCATTTCTAATGGACAGGGTTAAAACAGATTTCTGCAGTACAAAGTCATTGGGTTGGAAAGACTGGAAACAATCAGTGAAGTTTTCTAGAAGTTCACTGGGAAGGAAGAGCCAAGAGACCACTACAAACATCAAGTTTTCCCAAGTGATTCAGGATGGATGCTAACCAAACCAGAACTTCAGGGCAGTGACCTCCGTAACATAGTGATGCACGTACTGCTCCTAGACTGAACTGGTTGGTTTTTCTGGTTGCTTGCTCTCTTGCAGCTTGGAAGGAGAGAATGAAAAATTGTTCAGCTAAAATGGAGCCAGGGAATGTAATTATGCACTACTTAGTAATCAGCACGGAGAATTATTATTTGATCAGGAAGGTACAAATGGACTCCTTTTTTTAACACAGTTTACTAATATTGTTAAACTGGAAGAAATGACATTTATTTAGAGAAATGTGAAAAAGTTCAAGAGCCAATTCAGCTTCGCTTACAGCTTAAATGATATGTTATTTTAATTTCCTTTTTCATATAAGACTTATGAGATCACAATATGAGGTAAAAGTGGAAAGTTTTTGGCTTGACCACCAAGGTAAACATGTATCAATTACCCCATTAAAGTATATTAGACTGACTTAGCTGTCATTTGTGGAAAAACAAGCTGTGATTAATCATTTCTTTCTGGACATACAATACTGATGCAAGTTTTATGTATCTGAGACAAACTTTAGTTCCCTAAAAGCTTTTTGCATCATCTGATAGCAGCCATGGTCTTTAAGATCCTCTCCACTTACGTTAACAAGCTTTATCTCAGATCTTAAAGAGAATGCCTGAACTCATTCATGAGTTGAAGGAGAAGGGAGCATTCAGCACAAAAGGACCACGAGGATGATCCAAGGACTGCAGCAGCTCTCCTTTGATGATAGGTTGAAGGAACTGGGCTCATTCAGCCTAGAAAAGAGAAGGATGCAAGATCTTATTTAAAGGAAATATACAAGCAGGAGGGAAATCAACTTTTTACATGGGTGGACAGTGATAGGACAAGGGGGAATGGTTTTAAACTAAAGGAGATGAGATTTAGATTAGATTGAAGCAGGTTGACCAGAGAGGCTGCGGATGCCCCATCCCTGGAGGTGTTCAAGGACAGACTGGACGGGGCTCTGGGCAATCTGATCTAGCACTTGATCTAACAGCTGGCAGCCCTGCCCATGGCAGGGGCTAGAAACTGATGATGCTTGAGGTCCCTTCCAACCCAAGCCATTCTATGAATCTATGACTCTGTGACATACTGGATTGAAAAACAACTCCTTCTAAGAAGAAATAAATAGATCAATTAAGATCTGAAAATAGATCAAACTGAAATGTAGATACAGCACAGGAAATGGAACAACAGATTAAAGGTAAGACTAAAGAGATGGTCACAAAAATGGGTTCCAGTGGCTCGCCACGTTCCTGAGATGATTCCCTTCTGTTGTCAGGCTTCAAAATTCAAACCCTGAGTTCACCTTAAAATCAGTCATAGAAGAATGAAAGGGAATAAAAAGAAAAAAAAAATCCTTCCCTGAAGCACATACCAATGTTTAGAAAGCTGTTTAAATTGGTACTAGAGACAAAAATACGTGGAAGAGAAATACATCAAAACCTCACTGAACTTAATAACATAAGAACTGAAGAACAGAACACACAAAAAACAATTCAGTCTGGACCTTACCTGTAAGAACTATGATGAAATTACACTGTTACTACTGACAAACCCTAGGGTTTCTGTGACAGGACAAATAAACAACAGGCCAGAGAAGTCACACTTCTTTCAGGAACACTCTGTCACATTTTTATACAAATCCTCAGCGATGTGAAAGATGCTTATTTATCGACCCAGGTTTGATTTCACACTTCATGCAGTGCATGGCAGTTCTCTGGCAGTCCTGTGCATTTTTTCTCTACTCCTGCTATTTGGTCTGGCAACTCTTGTGCTACAGCCTCACGGAAAAGTCAAGGATTCGCCACATGCGATTCATTTAAAGCAGAGCAAGGGGTAAGACCTGAAATGATAGCATCAATACATTTTTTTTAGGAATGTAATTTGTTAATACATCCGTTACACCACACTATTTCTATCTAAATATTAAGCTAGAAAATCTTGGGAAAGTGCTTTACTGCTGCTAATTCCAAGACAAATATCAGCAAGATGTACAGATGTTTTAGGTTCAAGAAAACTACAGACTGTTTTAGAACTATTATCACACAACTATAATTAAAGCACACACGACAAACATCATCAATTCTTTAGATAGAGAACAAGCACCTTAAATTTGTTGTTATTTCTTTCAGAAGTATTACTTCCAGATTTTCAAAGAAGACAATGATTTCATATCGTATTTGCAAAAGCAAAATAAAGCCTGTTTCCAAGACAACCACATCAGTTTCCAGACTGCTAGCTGCAAAAGGTTGTATGTCCCAACTGATGATAATACTGAAAGGCCTTCCATGAGTGTTCTCTTCAATTTATACCCAACAAAGCATAAGCATACATATCCAAAAGAGACTTGGCATTCTGATTTCTCCATTACTCACATTCCTATAAGCTCATTATAGCCAAAACTTTAAGCTAACAGAACAACAATAAAAAACTCAAGCATAAACAAAAATTTCATCTGCAAATAGGGGTCTTGCATTGATTTCAACATCACCACAAATAATGTTTCTGCTGAGAGTGCACTGAATTTTTCACTGCAATGGACCCACAGAAGAATAATGTGACTGAATGAAAAAGGTACAACCTCATGGGCAATATTTTATAAGCAGACCAGAAGGACACTAGCATAGAAGTCAGATCTGTCCCTCAGGATGGACAGAAGCATCCCCAGTTCCAGTCGAACATATTCTACACTCCCTGTTCCAAAGCAAATTTGGTAACTGAAAATCACAGAATTGTGGAATCGTTAAGGTTAGAAAAGACCACTAAGATCATCATAGTGGTCCAACCCCAATCCATCACCTCCATGCTCTGCAGACCACAGCCCTCAGTGCCACATGCACACACTTCTTCAACACCTTTGGGGGCAGCGACTCTGCCCCCTCCCTCTAGTAACACAGGCTGAAATCTTCACTCTGCAGTGGTATTTAAAGCAGACAAGCAATGAGTCGTTGAAGTTTACTGACCCATTTCTCCTACAAAATGGTACACACACATTGCAAGGCATGTTCTTCTTACAGCACAATGAAGGTGACTAGCTGTCAATAAAAGAAAGTTTATGAACAGGGAGACTTGCACGCTTTCAAGAATAAAAAACACTGTCAGGAAACACAGGTTAATTCTTATAAGGGTGTTACTTAAGCAAGCATGTCATCCAGTCTAGGAATTTTTAAGTCCTACTCCAGAGAAATAACTCCATGTAGTTCACAATGATCCAACTAAATTGTAGTCCTCGTTGTTTTTAAATAGCTGCAATACATCATTTCTATGAAAATGAATGCATATTGATAAAATATTTTCCTTAAAGCAACTGACAACATACTGGTTTATATCTGTAAAATCACACGGCGGTGAAGACAATTTATTCATGCCATTAAATGCGTACTTGTTAGAAGGCAAAAGGATTAACCCACTAGTCTCCGTGCTAGACTCTGCGTAAATTCTTCTCCACTTCTTACTGCTTAGCACCAAAAAATGCTAGATGATTTTCACATTTCAGTTAAGAAATACACTTTGTACATACATAAATTTAATTCCATTAAATAAACTGTTTAAAAAAAATCTTATATATTATTTTATAATATTTTATTCAATTACAGAATCACAGTTACAGAATCCAGTGATCATCAAGTCCAACCCCCTGCCAAAGCAGCTCCCCAGCCCAGGTTGCACAGGTCCAGGCAGGTTTGGAACATCTCCAGAGAAGGAGACTCCACCACCTCTCTGTGCAGCCTGTGCCAGTGCTCCGTCACTGCACTGTGAAGAAGTTCCCACACACATTTGTGCAGGACTTCCTGTGGCCATTTCCCCTCATCCTATTGCCACACACTGCTGAGAAGAGTCCGTAAACTCTAAGTAAGAGAACAAATCACAGCACTTCCTTTCTTTTCATTTTATAGCTCTCGAAACTGCAGTGAAAGGCCCTTTGCTCTGTTTTATTTTCCTAAATTACAGTGATATAACAAGCATGCAGCCAGAAAGTCATTTGATATAATAGTGCAGACAAAAAAGGTCAGAGAAATTAAGTTGCCTTTCTACACATAACACTGCTGGCTTTTTTTTCTGCTTGGGTTTTTCTGGTTGTTTTTTGTTTGTTTGTTTGTTTGCTTTTGTTTTGTTTGTTTTGTTTTCTTGTTTCTGGAGGTTGAGACATTCTGAAGTACACAACTCTAACACGGTTTTTTAGTTGTGGTCGGCACATTTCAGTACAAGCACTTTATTATTTCAGATATCAACTGAATTTTTCAATGAAGAAAGCAAATGCATCGTTACTATATTTAAGAGCTGCTGCAAAGGAGCATGAATCCCTACTATGACAAGACCTCCAGACTTGGAGAACAAAAAAAGCCCTCTGTCATTATCTGCAAGCCACTCTCCTCCTGTCCACTGTCTCTCATCTAAGAGGATTTTTAAAGCATCATTCACATTATAGTAAGTAAGGGCTGAGCTGTCCCAGAAGTGCAAAAGATTGGAAAGATGAAGTACAAAAGGAGTAAGAAAATTTCACTGACTGTGGAATCATAGAATATCCTGAGCTGGAAGGGACACAAACAGGGATCACTGAGTCCAACTCCTCATCTGCTGAATAAGTTTCCAAATTCAAGGAAGTACCTGTAGAGAGAACTAATTTGAAAGCACTTCTGAAAAACTCCATAAAATATTCTCTGCTGTTCTTGGGAAAATCAAATATATATCAAATGCAAGCCTGAATACATTCTCCTATAATCTCTGTACAACATACGATTCAAAATGAACTAATCTGTATCTTGTTTTACTGCTTACTTTTTGTTTCTACTCATTTACCAGGTTTTCCTAATACAAGAGGTGGAAAATATGAGAGGAAAAATATGGTATGGAAATCAAGTAAGTCAAATAGAGCTGTACTTACTTTGAGATGAATGAACATTCAGCCAAGAAAATCTTAAGCTTTCCCAACAGTAATTCAGACTGCCTCCAAAAAATTCTCACATACTTGGTATTGCTGAACTGGAAAGGAAGTTAATTTGCTTTATAATTAAAAAGATCTTTAAAAATGACTGAAAACGTCAAGGCAACATTTCACAGAAGCAAACACACCATGCTAAGACCACTCATGTTGGCTTAGGTCTGCTCTGTGGCTGCCAACCTCACTGGTGCTTCGACAGCTGAGAGCTACGTTGTTCAGCTTTGGGTAAGGTACTGACATCCAGAGCAGGAACAGCTCTGTATGGATGATAGCAGAAATGGAAAGTGCACCACATCAGTTCTGCCCATGTGCTGAAGTTCCTGAGATGAAGTACCTCTGCTCTGAGTTAAGTGGTACCATTTAATCATTGTGGTATGGCATTTCTGGATCTGTTCAAATGCTCTCTCCACATAAACACAAAGATATTTTTTCATAAGTGTGTATGACAAAGTGCTGCTTTTTATTTCATTTGTGCCTTATTGGGAAACATGTCCTTCTTCTACTGCATACAATGATCTGGAATAGAGGAGTTTTCAAACTGATTACATAGTAAGTTCTAGAAAAATCTGTATCTGCCATCCATGGGGAATGTGAATAAATGGCATGGCTCGCTCAAGGTTTCTACCATTCAGAGAATATTTAAACCACTGAGATATCTCAATTTCTGTTTCAAAATCTCTCAACATTAAGAAATTATCTCAACTTACATTAGTGCAGCTTTACAAAGACTCTGAAATTGTTTAAAGCATTACAACGCTGTTCTAACAATAAAAACCTGAAGTATTTTTGAGCTGCTTACACGTCAATGATTCTCATTTGCTAAACAAGAAAACAGTGGAAAAGAAGGTCTTGTGTGCATCTGCTCACAAGTGCAATTCCACCATAATCACAACTTCTTGTCTTATCCTCCGCTCCATACAATGGCCCTTAGAGACACTTATTTAACTTAAACTTCCAGCTAAGTGACTTCTTATTAAGCACAGGATTCACTATAGAGTTGGAACGAGACAGCTAACAGGAAAAACTCTCAGATAAGTTACCTGAAGACACCAGGAAATAATCTTATTTCTGTCTACATCACAGGGATGCTTACATGTTTACAAAGCAGCTCCCTACACCAGGCTGCACAGGTAGGCGTCCAGGCGGGTCTTGAATGTCTCCAGAGAAGGAGTCTTCACAAACTCACTCGACAAACTAAAATATGATTTATGCTGCAGAAAGTAAGCTATATTAGCCCTATAATACACAGGTTTGCATGCATATCCTTGTGTATCTTTTTTTTTTCCCCCCCACAGGAGAGCAATGGGATCATCGGCATCCTACTGTATTCATTAATGGGAAAAAAACAAAACAGACCTCCTTGTAGCCATTTGTTATATCCACTGTAGGAGTGATTTTAAAAATAACAGCTTTGCCAAAAAAAATAAAAAACTTTACAGAATGTAGCAGTGTTTTATTGCATTTGGTGGGTGTAGAATTTCCCTGGGAAAATTCTGCCACTGCTGCTGTCATAACTATCACACCTATGTGAAATATCTTCAGGATCCTTCCTTCCCTCCACAACACTGCCTACAAGCAATCTAGTCACAAATGAAAACAAACAATAAAGTGGCATTACTAAGGAAAAAGGAAACATTTGGCAAGTAACTTATTTAGCATGTGCCACTGTATGGCTGCACCCAAAGCCCTAATCAGCAAATGGGATGGCTACATGGAACAAGGGGTGGTGAGAAGTCACCTGGTACAACTGAATGAGAACATTCAAAGGTGAAAAGAAAACATGAAGTCAAATAAATTCAAAGCACTCATTCATGATACTATTCACAATTAAAACCATTAATGCTGTTGCATGCCTTCTGCTAGACTACTAAATAAAATCTGTTTGATACCAGTTTAGCTGGTAGTGGTTAACTAACTCAATCTAAATAATAAATATCGTGGAATTTATTTTCAAACAAAAAGTCTATACAAATGTAGATGCTTAACTGAATCCTAACTATATGTAATGTACCTGTGCATTAGAAGTGTGCATTTGTGCAAATAAGTGCACAAACAATACCTGAAAAACGAAATAATACACATTAACGATGGAGACAGCACCCACATCCAGTATGACCTGGTTTTCCAAGTCCTTGCCCACTGCCATAAAAGTTTTTCCAGCAGCTGTGTTTCCTACTGCCCAGCACATTAACCCTCATTTCAGCCACATACACAATGCGGGGCCAGAGCACAGGCTGCATGAGGAGGGGCTGAGAGGCAGCACTTCTTGGCCTTCAGAAGAGCAAGCCTGGGGCATGACTGTGCAAGAAGTAGAATATTTTCTTTCAGCAGACTTACTGAATCTACATCAGAATAGAGAATACCAGCTTTTTGTGAATGTAAGCATAAGCTAGTTTTTACATTAAGTTTCCATCCCATTCTTCCGTAACTAACTCAAAATTTCATTGGCAGAGATTTCCAGAAAACAAACAGAACCCCTTTATCATTTTCCACACTAAAACAGCCATCTAAGCTTTGCTTGTCCAATATGCAAAAGGAAGAGTAAAACCTCCTTTCTACCTGAAATACAACACACATTTTGCAACAGCAGCCACAAAGTATCAGATCAATATTTACAAGGAACCAAGCACACCTCCAATAACCTCTGAAAGCCTGATGAGATTCTATTTAGCAAGCCAAAATGAAACAGCAAGAAAGCTAGCAAGCATTTAACAGATGCCTTCCCTACCTCTGCCAGCAGTGCTATGAACTGCAGCTTGTTGGAAATGCATTATTTGTCCAACACACTCTGTAACAGAAATACAGTAATTGTTTAAACACCCTTTGCCTCACTAACCTGAAAGCTCTTCAGGTAATCAGAGCTTCCTCAGGTCCTGTTCCACAATCCAGGCACCCAACACCTTGTTATGATCCATTCTGCTCCTCCAGCTTCACCCACTACCCTCTGAGCTGGCCACCATCCAGTCTAATGCACCTCAGGGTCCTGCCACCACAGATCTGCCACCACAAACTCAGGGAAAAACAAGGCAGCAGTCACATCCTTGTCCTGATCGATTCATTAGTTAAATCTTATTTCAGACCCTGAGTTTTGATACACAGCCAACCTCTGTTGTTTGATGAATACATCCAAATACATCCATATTTCCTCACATCTTACAAAATGGCTTACTATCTATTTATCCAGAATCAAACAAGACACACTCAGGAGAAGAACCTGCAAAGCTGTCAATGCTGACCTTTCATTTAATCATTCCACTTTCATTGTTTCACTGTTTTCTTCTGGACTAAAACTTTTTTAAGTTCGCTTTTATTTCTCTCCACTTGGAATAAACTGAACAGATGACCATAAAAATTAATTTTGACACTGGAAAAACATATACCTGGGATAATTAAAACACGGGCATTTTGAAACATCTCTCACAGAAGCTTAACTTCTTTAAACAACAAGGACAGAACACCTTCACATTGCATGGAAACATGCAGAAATGCAATGATATTGGCACAGATGGCTTTTCTCAGAGTTAACTCTCCAGGGCTCAAATGGCATCCCTCAGTCATCACAGTTTTTTCCCCATTAGCAGCAAGGAAGTGCTAAGAATTATTTTCCAGGTAGGGAAAAACAAGCTTGTTACCATGACCTTCTCTCACAAGTAACATGAAGCTAGATTCTTCAAAACAATAAACACAGGTGAATAAGAGTGAAAATCCAACAGTTTTTGAGTCATGCTGGAAAGTGAAAGCCCTCTGTTGCCATACAGATGGGAGGTGTCAGAGCTGGAAGGACAGCACTCATCATTTCAGTCCAGGGTCTCCTATTCCCAATCACATTTAAATTCCCAGCAATTATCAAAACAGACTTCCACTGCAGATGTCTGCACACACGTGGTGGGCCCAATCAAACATCTGTAGACAAAAAGGTGGTTTATTTTGTTTAAAGTCTGGAGATGGCAATATGCCATTTTTCACAGGACATCTAAGTAACACCTTCCCAAAATTAGAAAAGACAAGCAACAGAGTACTCTCACCTAGGATCCCGTTTTCACAGTACTGCTTCCCAGCTCTTTCTTGGCAGATAAGTCTACAAGTTGGCCATGCTCTTTTCAACAAGCCTCTGAAGGTTTTGTAAGGATGCATCCAACTAAAATTCACTGAGCCTTGGGCTTGTTCCAGGTTTTCAGCAATCCTGACACAGGCACCTTTCTGCCACACAGAATCCCTCCAGTGACACTTGTTGAGTCCCAAGACTTCTAGTCACCACCTTATTCAATCAGAATGCAGCAAAAAAACAGAAGCACTTTACTCTCTTTGCTCCCATTTCTCTTACATGGGGTTTAACCCATCAACAGGAAACAAAATCTTATACAGCACAATTTTAGAAGATAAATATTTAAGTTTTACAGCACAGGCTGTTCTTATCAAGGAAAACAAAGATGATACCAGGCAAACTGCCACCAACATTTCTAAGCAACAGGAGCCACCACAACTATTTTCCTCTAGCTGGTCAATTTTGGGAAACTAGTCTCCGTTGGGGACTCCCTGCCTGCTCCCAGAGCAGCAGATGCCTGCAGGTGGAAGGCAGAGAGCAGCTGTGCATAGGAATTTCACCTCTGTGTGAACCCAATACATAGCTGAGACAAGTTCAGGGATAGGGGCACACTGGGTTCTTTCATCAGCCCAAGAACACTTGCTAAAAAACTTATTAATGATCTAGATTACATGATGAGAACTTAGAAAAAATGACTGGCATGGGAAATAAGAAATAAAGAACAAAATGCAATACAATATGCTGAAAACATGCATCTATTATGGAAGAAGAAAGCATTTAGCTAATAAACATGCCAGAGAAAGGCTTAAAGATGAAGAACAGAAGAAAACCTACTACATTCAACCGTTTAATCAGAAGACAATGAGTAAAACACTTTGAAGAACTCCAAGAACTTTCCAGCTCTGGGAAAAAAGGGAGTCTTACCATGTCAACGTCTGTCAGAAGCATAGCTGCACACCAGCAAATATTGAGTTCCTCAAACATGGTGAGGATTTTTTCACTTAAATATACCAGTGGCTAGTGCAGGGTGTTTATGTCAGATTGGTTTGCTGTAGCAGGTTTGACTCATCTACAAATCCACCTGGGAGAAGTAATCTGAGTAATGTAAGGGAGGTAGGAGCAGATTACGAGAGATATCACAGCAGAGAGATAAGACACGTTTCTCAAATAGATAAAAACAACAACGGGCTTCAGAAAAGAAAACTTCAGCACCATCAGAGATTCAGCAGATAGAACGCTGGGGAAACACTTAGGGGGATAAAGGAATGGTGCACGTCTCCTTTTCTCTGACAAGGGATCAGTGGGTCACCACCAAACATGGCAAACTATCTGGGTCAGTACCAGCTTTTGCTGCCAGAGTAGCAAACTACTCCAACGCAAATCAAAACCAGAAAACACCACTACATATGATTACGGCTATACCAGGTAGAAACCACACTATAACTTTTGAATTAAAAAACCTTCTCAAAATCTTCAGCAGTACTTCAATGAATTCATAGTTTTCAATAAATAATTCAACAAGAGTTCAACCTGTGAAAATTCTAACTGATTTGTATTAAAAAACTCAAAATCCTGTTTGTTCCTAGAATAGAAACATGACTTATAAATTCAGGTATTTGCTGCCATCCTGTGTACACTTCAAAAACTGCAGTCTTAGGAAGGATAATCACTTCTGATGCATCACCAAAGTCTAAAATCAGCTATCAGACTACATGTGAGGGCACTACAGGCTGAAGTCAGGTGATGAAGCCTGAAAGACTGCTAATGTAGCATGCGCTCTTCCATCCAGACAGACTACACAGATGGTATTACTACACTTCAAACAGCATACAAACTCAATTCAATTACATAGCCCATATACCTTATGCTGGGCAACTGAAAAAGGCAAGGGCTTGGTTATGAGCCAAGAGGTATGTGGTGGCCTACAGAAAGCAAACCAGATGCCCTGATTTATTCTATGCAGATATTAATACTACCAACACAATTCAGTACCTTCAGTCATGACAGCTCCAAGGAAGCAATGGTCACGGGGAGCTGTCTTAAGCTCTCACCCTCCCATCATGCTCCTGGTTCAGATTCAGAAAAGATAAATGTAACAAGAAAAAAAATAAAAGAAAGAGATAACACTGCAGTGACCTAATCATTCATTGATTTCCTCTAAATTATGGAATAGAATAATTTGGGAAGGAAAAAAGGCATAAAATTTGTGTATCAATTTCGTAACGTTCAGGAAATCGCATGTAGCAAGGGAATGCACATCTACTTGGAAATGTGTATCTACTTTGGGAAATAGTTTCAAAGTAGAAGAGGGGATATTTATACTGCATATAAGGAACACGTTTTTTTGTGATAAAGTTAGTGAGGCACAGGAACAGGTTCCCCAGAGGGGTGGTGGATGCCCTATCCCTGGAGACAGTTGAGGTCAGACTGGACCGTGCTCTGAGCAGCCTGATCCAGCTGTAGTGTCCCTGCTCATTGTAGGAGAGTTGGACTAGATGACCTCTAAGGGTCCCTTCTAACTCAAATGACTCTGTGATTCTACTACACTAGCCATTTGTACAAGATCAACCTACAGGTTTAGCTTGGCAAGGTAAAAAGTGCATCATGCTGTCCTTCGCCCTTGTCTGCTCTGTCTCTCACCAGTATTTCTGCAACAACAAGAAATGAGCACATTATCAGCACTCAAGCTCCCCACATATCACTAAGCCTAAAAACAAAACTCAGTAAAGTCTGCTTGCAACATTACTTGTAACTTACTTCTAGTACAACAAGCATTTCATTTATAAAATCTCACTGACATTAACTTCTGGAAATGACCTTCAAAAATTGATAAATTCAAACGTTGTCAGACTCTATGATTAAATAAACTTTTCAAATCATATCCTTCTTAATTAGCAGCTTCCAGACACAGAAATAAAAATGTTTTGCCAGAAATTTGCTGCTTCGTGTATTCCAGGAGCGAGTTGCAGTATAAATAGTAGGATATCGATTAAAAGACGTGTAGTACATAGAATCAACTCCAGTCTTAAAACACACAAAGCTTTTGGCACTGTGAAAGGAAGCTAAAACAAAATAAAGATTGATAAAGATGCTACAAAAGACAAGATAATGAAGTTGAAACCTAAGGTTTGGTGTCTTGTTGAAACTGACACTAACATTATTGAACTGTAGAAAGAAGGTTTGATCCCTTTGATCTCTTAATGGCTCCAAACTTATCAGCCATACACTCCGACGTGCTCTACAGATTCAGGGCTTTAAAACTCCTCCCAGCTGTACAGAATGACTTGTGCAGATATCTTGTATGATGCTGAAAGATGAAAAAACAATTCTGAAACAAATATTTAGATATGCTCCAGATTCCATTTTAATTCACAGAGAAATATCAATTTTGTGTCTGCACACAAACAGAACAGAAAAGCATATCCACACAGTACATGCAATTACAGCACTCATAACATTATTGCAGTAATTACAAAATATAGTACTTGACAGCACTTGTGGAAAGTTGGCAGTGTTTATATAATGTTGATATTGGAAATGCATGGAAAACATAGTAACACCTACCACGCTTATAAACACTACAATCTGGCAGCATTCAAACAAGTGCCAAACAAATGCTAGAAGGAAAGCATTCATAAAACACAAACACCCAGAAATCCTTATAAAATTGACAAATGCAGTTTCAACCTAGTTTGTCTGTTTGACCTGCTACACTGTCTTAAAATACAAGTCCAAAAGATGGGTGGTTATGTTATCCAGGTGTTTTTTCCACCTGCAAACTTAACCTGGTAAGGATTTCCAGACCTGTATCAAACTAAACTTTTTGAAATGTCTGTCACAGAACACTGATAAAGAGGAATCAGATTAATTTGCAGCAATTAAATAAACTGCTGGAGTCAGAGAGTACTATCTGAACACATGCCATTAATATAACTGATCCCGTATTACTATAACTTCAATATAAAAAAAAAAAAACAGACCTGGAAGCTTTCAGAGTTACGTGCTGTTAAGTATATAATTTACATCCTTAGGCTTTTTATTTCCTAAGTTTCAACCACATACACAAGTATTACAATGCTTCACATACCACAGTTATGTATATGCCGTGCTTCCCTTGGCTTACACAGAATTTTATACCACCACTAGATGGAAACCTGAATTACCTTTTAAAATCACAACTCTGCAAACACTCCATTCCAGTGTGTGCTGTTACAGTGTCTGACATTTTTGCCATGTTCTTATTAAGACATCTAATCAAAAGCTGGCTGATACAAAGCTGGATTCATCAAAAAAGGTTCCACGAACAAGCAGCCCCAGAACTTCCTCTGGTACATACAAATCTGCAAGCATTAACATAAACATCCTTGTTCATCTCCCAGGCACATGCTGTTGAAAGCAAGGAGTGAACTGTTATGCATAATACAGTTGTAAGTAAAAAGTGCTTCTAGCAGACTGACACAGCTATCAGGACAGCCACTGCACTAGCTACATGCACAGATATGATGACACATACCATTACAGAACTGCAGAATGGTCTGAGTTGAAAGAGATCACCTAGTTCCAACACCCTGCTGTACACAGGGCTTCCACCCACCAGACCAGGCTGCCCAGAGCTACATCCAACCTGGACTTGAACGAATCCAGGGATGGCGCATGCACAGCTTCACTGGGCAGCTTGTGCCAGTGCCACACCATCTTCTAAGTGAAGAATTTCTTCCTAACATCTAATCTAAATCTCCCCTCTTCTTGTTTAAAGTCACTCTCCCTTGTCCTATTATTATCAGTGCATGTAAAAAGTCAGTCTTCTTTCCTTTTATAAGCTCATTTTAAGTACAGGAAGGCCACAATGAGATTTCTCTGGAGAGTTCTCTAGGCTGAACAAGCCCTGTTACCTCAGCCCTTCTTTATAGGAGAGGTTCTCCAGCCCTCTGACAATTTTCACGGCCCTCCTCTGGA
Organism: Odontophorus gujanensis; assembly: GCA_013399175.1. Lineage (NCBI taxonomy): Eukaryota > Metazoa > Chordata > Aves > Galliformes > Odontophoridae > Odontophorus > Odontophorus gujanensis. The sequence goes on along the minus strand of VXAB01008227.1, from coordinate 32,242 downwards.
TCCACTCCGACATCTATGACATGGACACCAGACCTGGACACAGTATTCTGGATGGGGCCATGAAAGGGCAGAGTAGAGGGGAACAACCACCTCCCTCTCTCTGCTGGCCATTCCTCCTTTGATGCGGCCCAGAATACTGTTGGCCTTCCAGGCTGTACTTGCACTCTGCTGGCTCGTGTCAAGCTTTTCATCCACCAGAACCCTCAATTCTTTCTTGTCAGGTCTCCCCTCAATGAGTTCTCCCAGTCTGTACTCATATCTGGGATTGTCCCAACCTAAGCACAAAACCTTGAACTTGCCCTTGTTGAATTCCTTGTTGAATTGTTCAGGTTCCTTTCCATGGCATCCCTTCCTTCTGCCATACCAACTGCACCACTCAGCTTTGTGTCATCAGCAAACTTGTTGAGGGTGCACTCAATTCTGCTATCCACATGATTATTAAAGATGTTGAAGACATCTTTAGTGGTGTCTCAAGACAGACGCCTGTGGGAGACCACTAGTGACTGGCCTCCACCTGGACATGGAGCTACTGACAATAACCCTCTGTCTGAGATCATATAACCAATTCTTTGTCCAGTGAATAGTCCACTCTTCAAATCTGTATCTTTCCAACTTAGAGAAAAAGATGTGGTTTGGGACCATGTGAAAGGCCTTGCACAAGTCCAGGTAGATGACATCAGTTGCTCTTTCTTTGTCCACTGATGCTGTCACTCTGGCCAAGAAGGCCATCAGAGTGGCATGATCTGCCCTTGAAGAAGGCATGCCAGCTGTCTCAGACCATCTCCTCATCTCATATGTGCCTTAACATAGCTTCTAGGAGGATGTGCTCCACAATCTTCCCAGGCATAGGTGTGAGGCTCACCAGCCTGTAATGCCCCAGGTCTTCCTTTCTCCCTCCCTTAAAAATTGGACTCATTTTTCCCTTTTTCCAGTCACTGGGGACTTCACTCAACAGTCATGACTTTTACAAATATAATGGAGAGCAGGTTGGCAACCACATCTGCCAGTTCCTTCAGGACCATGGAATATATACTATCTGGTTGCATTACTGGCATGGTAACACAATAGAAGTATTAAGAATACCAATGTCAAAGCTTATGAAATTCTGAATTTGGAAAATACAGTAAAGGTCTAAAACAAAATCTCATTTTGCCTGTAAGTCTTACTTTCCATTAAGTTGAGACCACGCTATTACTGAACATGAAAAAAAATAAAGTGGTATATTTCCATACAAGTTAAACCGAACAATTTAATCAAATGCTGTACCACACCAACCCAGAGCCAGAAACATACAAGGAACTGCTGGTGACAGAGTGGGCAGAGGAATCTGATGGAGAAAACACTGTTCTCTAGCTGACAAGTATCCAACACCCATTTCCATGAGGTGCAGACCCCACACATGCCAGGCCAATCCTCTGCATCAGAAAGCCCCCAGGCTGTTGGAGCCTTAGCAGAAGAGAAGTGGGATCCTGCTCCTGCTTCTAATCCTACACTGGAAGGAGCACTGAAAGGATGGGAGTAAAGCCAAGGAATTTCATTACCAAGAAATGTTATAGGAATCCATTCTGGTTCTTTGGCTATTTGGTTTTGGTTTGTTTGGTTTTGTTTTTTGTTTTGTCAGAGGGATCTCTGCATATAAAAGTTGGTTCAGGGAACTCATTAAAACCTGGGTGCCCCAAGAAGAAGCTGCCAACTTACACAGGCAGACTTCAGATCTGGCTCCAGAACGGGTCACCCCATGTGCAAGGTCAGGGTAGCGGGATGATTCCCTGCATCTGGCCATGTCCAAATCCCACATGCTCTTCAATTTATCAGCCGTAACTATCCAGCTTTCAGAAAAGTGAGAAATTCCTTCCTGCTTCTGGAGAGATATCAAAGAAAATAAAGGAAATTGTCTCCAATTTAGTGCTTACAAATTAAGACTCAGTGGCTATCCTAAGTAGCAGCTAAATATGTAAGTCTCAATAGGAATTTACTCTTAATAAGAAAGTTTTCACCCAGATAGTCATAAAAAACACTAAAAGCAAATTCCAGTGTATCCGGTAATGTTACAATGAAATATTACTCTTAAATCCCATTTCACAAGTTTCATTAAAGTCATAAAATGGCAAAAACCTTACAGTCATATTTCACTTCCAAAAAAATGTACTTCTTTGTCAGGCAAAGAGAAGATCACTTATATAATGTACTTCACAGAAACTTACAGAGTGATACAGAAAGTTTGCAGCAGTTTCAGACTTACACAACCTATGCACTTGCTGAAAAGGCAACCCACATGTTCCACTCCTGTCCCAGTCTGATTCCAAGTACTGGAGACAGCCTCCTTGTCCACCCAGTCAATGTGTTTGGACGTTTGCTCTTCAAATTCTCATTTCAACTTCTCAGTGTACTTTTGAATGCCAGAAGCTTAAAAATAAATCAAGAAGGGGAAAAGCAGATCATACTAGCCAAAAGAAGTAAGAAGCAAAACATTCCTTATACCCGGACACCAGCAGAAAGAGATGCATCATGACAGCTGTGTCCTGAGAGATATTATGGAACCACGCCACAGATCATTCTGGCAAACCAAACACTGCAAGTGCCAGGCCAAACTGAAACAAATCTGATGAATGACAATTACTTTTATCATTCCTGATATCACATTGACTAGAAAAATTAGCCATTCTTGGGAGGCTAAGTGACCCGTTCCCCAGACAGAGAGATACAGTTCCATCTTAATTTTGCCAGTATAATGTCTAGCCACGTTAACAGGAATGGAAAATAGTCACCTTTCTTTGGAGCGTACAACAGCAGATGCCAGCTCCCCAGTCAGTCTCAGTTAATTTGAAAGCTTATAAAAAAGCTTTCTGCGTGAAGAGAGGCCAAAGCATTTCAAAGGCAATTTATTCCATCTCTCTGATGTGAGAAAATGTCATGTAATTCTGTAGAATGATTCTGCTTGTCTCAGGATAGTCCAGACCTTCCAGTCTACAAGGTCAGACTTTTTAAACAAGGTAAGTATGAAATTACCTATTTCAAAATTAAAAGAAGAATTACTTAAATAATGTAAAGCAAATGAATACTTAAAATACTTAGCTGAATATTCTACATTATATCATTTGTAACCTGGAATGAAGTAATCAATATTACCTTAATATTATCTATTCTTATGTAAGCATTCTCATCAGCTACCATACGATTTAGAAGACTGTTGAACTAATTCACTTACCATATCTGTCAGCATTAATTCAATAGCATTCCAAGGTAATAATCACTATCAATCTAATTATATCAGCCACCTCCTGCAAATGAGTACCAATTATTTTAATTAAAATATTAAATATTTAGAAAATAGGAAGGAGCATGTATTAATAATTGATACAGTTAACTTGAATCTACCTGAACAACCATATTTCCTGAACAACAAAGCCCGCTTTCTTTGCAACTCCCTTTTAATATTTCCCAGTGGGTTTCAAGAAGCAAAGCATTAATCCAAAAACAACGATAGAAAAAAACACTGTTTTTATGTTGTTCTACTTTTATAGAAATTTACAGTTATCTGTAGAGTATTTCTACCAGTTCTGATTCACAAGAGAACTCTTCCAAGCGTTCCTCCAAAGAGCAGTTTCTCTATTTTGTAGACTCAAGCATTACAGTTTGGGTTTGCCATAAAATGGCATTTGCCACCAACACAAACTGTGATAGAACAAAAAATCTCCCCCTTTCTCTATAAACCAAACAAGGAGTTCTTTTCCCATCTCTGCTAACAGAAACTGATAGTGCAGTAACATTAAGGTAATACAGGAATTCTTCTAGAATCATCCACATACTAAGACTAGACTATTTGGGGGTCTTTTCAACACTTTTTTTTCAATTTCTGTTTAAATTTAATCTAAGAAATCTCTCTTTAATGCTCTACTTATGCTTCTGTGCACTCCAAGTATGTTCAAAATGACTGCACCCACTTGAGTATTGGATGGAGGGCCATTCTGGTTCTTCACTGAGATCTGGGTTCTTCCTTACTGCAATGTAATAGAACCTAATATTAAATAACTGCAACGATTTTGTAAGCCATAGTGGCTTGAACACACATTAAAAATAAAATTCTTCTAATGGTTCTTCTTAAAGCATTTAGAAATAAAAGGTTGCAGTTTTTCACCACATTTCAGAAGAAATAAAGGGAATTTGCAGTTTATTTTTCTTGATAAACAATCCATGTGTTCAGTTCCCCTGAAACAGCATCATGATTTATATAGCATGGGGAAAAAAATGTTTGGAGGAACCCTACTGTCTGATTAAAATGCTAGGCAGTTCACTAAATAATCAGTAAACACAGATCAAATAAGAGGACAACAACTTTCCAAACACAGAACATGCATTCAATCTAATGAGCTTCGACACATCCCACAAGAGCTCAGCACGATTTCTGTTTTGTAAAATGGCATATTCAGGCACTTTCCCACACAGCAGGTCTGACTCTATCCATAAAGCACCATAAAAGTTTTAACAAAAATCATAGAATCATTAAGGTTGGAAAAGACCACTAAGATCATCCAGTCCAACATCAGCCCACCATTACCATCTTGATCTTGCCTAATCCAAGTCGCTTAAAAGGTACCTCAGTTACTTGAGTCAGGCCTTCAGGGGCCACAAACCACAGCACGCTGTGAGAGGCACAGTCCCACAGGCCAGAAATGAGAAGGTCTGATTTAGAAATTCCACCCTTGAAACAGATAATAATCTGGGGGAGAAAAATCCCGGAACAAAACAAAAGATTAAAGGAAAGATGAGAAGAGCCACATTAACCACTTGCTAATACATTCCAGCATCTTGCTAGAAGAAAGGTGTATTTGCAAAGTTCTTGCTGCTCATGCACTCAAAACAGTTATTAAATTAGCTTCATTTCTTTGAATGCATCATAACTAATAGCAATGCGTGCCAGATTTCAAAATTCAAATTCAGTTACTCATCATTTAATTTTTCCCAGTTTTCCCTGTAATCTACCTCTAAGACATTTTTAAACTGAGAAAGGTGCTTGCTATTTGTACACTTCACAGAACTGGATAAAAATGTATCAGTGTAAACACAGTATTCTTTTAAAAAATATATTTTAAGGAAGATTTTACCACTGAAAGTAGTAACCTGTAACTTGTCTTTTTAGCTCATGCTAAAACTGGAAACAGCAAAGCAGAAACATTTGAGCACCATCAAAGAAACTGCAACTGAGAACTATAATAGCATCAGCCATTTGCAAAGTAGACATAAAATTTCCTATTTCAGCATCAATCAGTCGGTAAGCGCCAAATAAAACACATTTCCTTTCCTCTGAAAAGGATACCAGGTGGTACTCTCCCTCCCCATTCCTTACAGCCCACTGCTGGGTTAATGGATCTGCATTGCTCCCTGTGTTTTAGCTACTCCATAGCCAGCAGACACATGGTTGGGCCAGGTCTCCTTCAGCACTCTTCTATCCATCAGTCGGCAGCTCTGCACACCACCTGTTCTAATCAATTCCCAACACAGAGCAGAGAACACGGCGCAATTTTCCTCCATGGCAAGGAAAAATAATTTTGAGATTAAAAAAAAAAGACCAAAAAAATCATATTTCAATGGATATGAAAATTAACTGGAAGTTTAGATGTCTATAGAATCATAGAATCTTTTGAGTTGGAAGGGATCCGTAAAGGTCACCTAGTCCAACTCTCCTGCAATGAACAGGGAAACCTACAGCTAGATCAGAACCCCGTCCAGCCTGACCTTAAATGTCTCCAAGGACAGGACACCAACCACCTCTCTGGGAAACATGTTCCAGTGCCTCACTACCCATATCATGAAAAATTTATTCTTATGCCCAGTCTCAATCTCCCCTCTTTTAGTTTGAAACCATCTCCCCTTTCCTATCACAACAGACCCTGCTGAAGAGTCCATCCCCTGCCTTCTTACACTCTAAGGTCTTCCCAGAGCCTTTCCTTTTCCAGGTTAAATGCCCCCAGCTCTCTCAGCCTGTCCTCATAGGAGAGGAGTTCCGCTTCATGGATTATTTTTGTGGCCCTACTCTGGACACACTCAAACGTAACTATGTCTCTCCTGTACTGAGGACTGCACATCTGAAAGCAGTACTCCAGCTGAGGTCTCACCAGTACAGAGCAGAGGGGGAGGAACCCCCTCACCAGCACCACCATCACCCTGCTGGCCGCACTTCATTCAACAGCTCAGGATGCAGTTGGCTTTCTGGGCTGCGAGGGCACACTGGTGGCTCATATAGGTTTGTTTCTCATCATTGTTTGGACACTAACTGAAAGCTCTTTTCCTTTATGGAGTATCTATAACATTTCTCTGTTCTGTGGACTTTTTTAGGGCTTATTTATCTGCCAGCACTGAACTGCACCCAGCCACCTCAGGAGTCGCTCCCCTCTGGTGCTTGTGAAATGTCACAGAAGCACAGAACACCCCACGTTGGAAGGGAGATATAAGAATCACTGAGTCCAGCTCCTGGTTCCACACAGGAATGTGTCACATCCCAGTTACTTCCGGGCTATGCACTTCTCTGCTGAAGCCAGCCCCATGGCTTGTGTCAAGAGGCAGGTGAGCAGAGAACCAGCGTTCACACAGAATCAAAAAATGTCCTGAGGTGGAAGGGACCCAGATACATCACTGAGCCCAACTCCTGGCTCCACACAGGGCCACCCAAAATCCAAACCCTGTGCCTGAGAGCTTTGCCTAAACGCTGCTTGAACTCCATCAGGCTTGCCACCTTAGGAACTGCTTCGTAAAGGCAACAATACCACTCAAAAATAAAACACAAGTTTATGTGGAAGCTATTTACACATGTATATTTAGTTAATTGTAATTATACAACTAGCTACACATGTAGCTATATATAAATATATACATATTTATGTAACATGTATGCAAATTACACCCAGTAATTTCGCATCTGTTTTACACGCATAGATAGCTAATTATATAATTGTTACAGTTGTTGTCACACGTCAACAAGGCTACGGCAGACCCCCAGCGCTGCCCTGGCCAGGCCCTGGGCTACGAGAGGGGCACACCTGCCCGGGGAGCGGGGTGCCCCCGCCGCAAGCCACGGGCTGCGGCAGCGAGGGCAATGCCGAGCTGGGTACGACCAGCGGGCTCTGCTCGGGCTGCCAGCGCGCCCAGACGGCCTGACCGACCGCTTCCCCGGGCACTTGCCTCCCATTCCCGCAGGAAGCGCTGTGCCTCGGCGGGCCCCGCGGCCTTGTGCTTCCTGAACTCCTCCTTGACGTAGCGGTCTCCCAGCTCCCGCAGGGCGGGCGGCAGCGCCCGGTGCAGCAGCAGGATTCGCCGGTAGAGGCCCCGCACGCCTGCCGCCCGCGGCCCCAGCCCGCCCGGCATGGCGGCGGTGGCGGAGCCGGCAGGCGGGGCTCCGGGACCGCGCTCCGCCCTCGGCGGAAGGGGCCCAGGTACGGGTCGGCGGCGGAAAGCACCGGGGGTGGCTCCAGCGGATGGGAAGGTGTGGCGGCCGTCCGCTCAGGGCTCAGTGAAAGTTAAAGCGTCTTGCCCGAGTGCTGTTGAATGCCTTTTGGATGCTGACAGGCTTGGGGCGCTAACCACTACCCTAGGAAACGTGCTGCAGTGAACAGTAAAGAAATTTTTCCATGCTCCAGTCTGAACCGGCATTGTGCAGCTTTGTCCCGTTCCCTCGTACCTTAGCTCTGTTTTCATAGAAACGCTACGGTTGGAAAAGAGCTCCAAGTTCACCTGTCCCAACGACCAACCCAGCCCCACTGTGCCCACTGACCACATCCCTCAGTGTCACATCCACACATCTCTTGAACACCCCCAGGGATGGTGACTCCACCACCTCCCTGGGCAGCCCGTGCCAGTGCATCACCATTCTCTCAGATAAGTTTTTCCTTATATACAACCTGAACATCCCCTGGTGCAACGGAAGGACATTCCCTCTTGTCCTATTGCCATTACCTGGATGAAGAACCCAACCCCAGCTTCACCACAACCTTCTTTCAGGCAGTTGTAGACAGCAATAAGGTCTGCTCTGAACCATCTCTTCTACCAGATTGAACCACCACAGCTCCCTCAGCCGCTCCCCAGAAACTTGTGCTCCAGATTCCTCAAAGCTCCGTTTCCCTTCTCTGTACACACTCCAGGGCATCCATGTCCTTCTTGTAGCGAGGGACCCAAAACTGAACACAGTATAGTGGGATGATAACCCCCCAAGTCCTGCTGACTACACTATTTCTGATACTGCCAGAGGAAAGAACTAATTTTACACTTGGGCAGAATTTGGAGCAAATGAATTAGACTGCTAGAACCAACCTTCCTCATCTTCAGTTTGGTTTATCTGTATTTTGAAGCCTGGGTACTGCCTTCCTGGGTCTGCCAGGGCCTTGTGCCCCCTGCTGCTATTGCCAAGCTCCCGCTTTCTGCTGCCCCCCACAGACAGCTCTGCAGCTTGCAGTGAAGTTGTCTCAGCTGTTTAACATCATACCCAACCCACCCACATGGAAAAATCTTCAACTATCAACAGTCACGGGTATTTTGAATAAAGAAAAAGGGGCTGAAACTCAGGCAGCAGCAGCAGCAATGAACATCCACAGCATAATGATGGTGCCCTGTTAAGCTCCTGCCAGCTGCTCAAATAATTGACTTCAAAACAAAAGGGAAACATTTCCATAGGCTCAGGGAGCATTAAACTTCCCCCAGGATACTGAGAAATGTAATAAAAATATACCGCCTTGTCAAAAGCCTCATCATTATGTCCAAGCAACACAGAAAAGAGCAACTACAAACTATTTCACTCCCTAACATTTTTTTGAAGTTTATTTATTCTTCTAGGCACTTCAGGGGAGCAATGCTGAGGTTCCCAGTATCTAACTGAGATGTGATGGAAGGCACAGACAGCTCGTCCAGTTCCCATTCTCCTCACTGCCTCTGTCCAGTTCTCCCAGTGTCTGCTAATCCCTAAATCAATTGGGGTTCCCATATTTTCAAACTATATTTCTGCAGACATTTCTATTAGCAAGTTGCATTTTGTTCTCACCTGTGTCCATCCGGATGTTCAAATTTTGTAAATATTCTTGTAAGAAAACAGATTTATTTCTTCAGTTGTATTTGAAATCATCCAGTTCCTCTGGACTACTTCAGAGTGCATTCATCTGAAAAGCTAATTTAAATATGTTTTCTTGTAATGACCTTATGTTACACACTGCACCCTTACATTGCACACTGACAGCTTTCTCCTTGATATATCCATCGCATGTGTGTCTGGGAGTCCTTCAGTGGCCTACTGAAGCCCTCTACTGGGCACTTCCTTTGTGGCTCAGTCAGGATACATCAACCAACTCTGCAATCTGCATTTATTTTTTTTCCCCATCTTGTCTCTTTGTCCACAGGGACTACGAGCCATTTTGCTCATCTTCTGTATAACATTCGTTATATGTCCATATGGTGAACTCTCATGAACTGATCTTTTTGTGATTTAGATAATCCATAATGAATTCTGCTGTATCCAGCTGGGCTCACAAGCACTGCCTCAGTGCTTCTGCTGAAATTGGAGCAGATCCTACAAAGACATCAGAATACCTCTGTGCCATGCTCCATAGTGCCTGTGGATTTGCGGAGACAATACCAGCTTTGCTGCAGGGCAACATAAGACAGCAAAGTTCAGCTCATACACCAAATCTTCATTTCTATGGCTAGGACCACATGAGTAGTATCTCAGTCTTTTCCAAGAAATGTGTGGTACAGCACAAATGCAAAGTCTCATCCCTCTGTTCTGGCTTCTCATCTGTCCTTCTATGCTAGCAGCCAGCCAATAGCAAGCAGAAGACAGATTTTGACCCTGTGAATCTACCAGAGTAGCAATGCTGTGTGCTCCATTCCTATCTCAAAAGGCAGAAGGAGTGGAGGAACTCTTCCATATTTGTTTTCTTCTTTTCCTTTTGTCAGTGATGTGCTGACTAGAAAAGCTGAAGTATTTATTGAGCTGTTATAATTGCTGCAATTCAAAAAATTAGCAAAAGCATCCAAAGAAGATTTCTTTATGAGAATTGGAATAAATGGTTAAATATAGAATGCAATGACATGATGCATTTTTCCAGAACCTGTGGCAGTCCAGACAAAACTAAGCTATATTGTCATCTGTTTAAAAAAAAAAAAGGATAATCTGCAATTTTCTTTTCCAGACTGTAGGTTAAATGTTACAGAACCTTTGAGTGTCTAATTTCCTGCTATGAAGAAAAAGAACCATACAGTCATGTCTTATGCTTCCTATCTTTTCAATGTGCAGAGCACAACAAAATCTCTTACTGCAGAGCTGTGAAGTTTGTAATAAAATCTACACGTATTCAAATAAAATAATAACAGTTCATTCTTGCAAACAATTGCAGACCAAGGTAGACTTTTCTGATTCAGAAGCCAAGCCAAATATCTGTCCTCGTGGTTAAATGCCTGCTAAATATTCTGTGGCAACTGCACAATGAATAGTTTCATAAATGACTTAGAGAAATCTCCTGATAATTGAGACCCATGCAATGACTTTGACACTGTCAAGTCAGGTGAAGTTTTGGTCTTGATTCAGCAGAAGCAAAATCATTCCTAGCATAGGACAGTCTGCTCCAAACCCATCTAGAAGTTGCACATGCAAGCAAATGTGCACGTATGCAGTTGTAAAACTAGCTCTTTCCCCAGGACTTGGAGGAATGCAGGCAGTGAAGACAGCAGCTGTGGCTGTGTTTGCTGGAGAGACAACAGCCTGTCCACTAGAGGCCCAGGTGAAGGCAGGTTGCTGAGTTTGGTGTGCCAGCCAGCAGATAGGAGCGGCATGGCACGGGACTGGGCACAGAGAAGAAATGGTTTGCATCTGAAACCTCCATTTCTTCAAGGGTAAAAAACACTATTATAGGTGCTATTTGATGTAACTCATCAGGTTGACCTCAAGTACTCAGGTATGCATCTCGTAGTGGGAAGAAACCAAATGATAGAAAGCACTTCTTAAGAAATAAATGAGTTCACACTATGTTTTTTGGAGGGAAATACTAGCTGTTTCTGGATTTCACTCAACTACATAAAAGGCAGGTTGATGTCAAAAGGAAGTTGTGTTTCAGTTCAGCTTCTGCCTGCACTGCTCACTCATTGCAGGATTTCTTGTTCTTTCACCTGAATCATGTCATCTGTATCATCCAAAACACATTCTTTGACAGACAAAAGATACTATTTCTGAGGAGGCCGCTTGCCTCCTGCAGACCTGAGAGATGTTGGTTGAATTGCAAATCTTAAAGAGAATTTAGCTGCCATACTCCATCACCTTTCTACTTGAATGTGTATGCTTTGCAGTGAGCCAAAAGTAGGCAGGTTCACATCCGAGGAGGAGTGCTGGCCTGGACAGGGCCCCTCCTGCTCTTCATCTCCCCAACTCTCCCCCCACAGCTTTCTTTTCCCTATTCCCGAGGCAGTTTTCAAGTCCTGACCCAGAGCAGAGACACTAGCACTTCTCAGGTAGGTGACCATGAAAGGATTACCAAGAACCTGTGAGTGTTTTGTCTAATGTCATTTTCAGAAACATCTGCTATTTAGCTGAAATTTTCTAAAAGAATTAAACTCAGTGAAAGGATTCAAAATGAATAAATTTTAGGGTAGAGTGATAAAAGAACATTAAAGGTCAATGTAATGCCAGACAATATTTGTAGGGGAAAAATGCTACACCTTCATTTCTAGGCAATGCTGCCAAATAAGACTATGAGCTGGAAATTCTTTCTGTCCTTAACCTATTATTGTTTTCAGCATTCAAAGTAAACAACCAGAAGATAACTTAGTTTATAAATCAGTTATTCTATGGAAAAAAAAAAAAAAAGGAAATGGAAATGTAAAATGTCAAGATTGAGAACCACCATGTCTTACAACTTCTATGATTTTTTGGTAAATACACTCTTAACCAATTTGATTACTCTACCACATGTGCTGCTCCATTCAAATGCATTGAACTTCTGTTAACTCACACAGGCACAGTTTGAAAGAGCACATTTTGCTAATTAAATACAATGTGAAATGTGCACCATTCATTGGCAAAGCCTTATTTTCTTTATCTACATTGTAAGTCACAGAATCACAGAACTGTAGGGGTTGAAAGGGACCTCCAGAGGTCATCGAGTCCAACCCCCTGCCAAAGCAGCTCCCCAGCCCAGGTTGCACAGGTAGGCGTCCAGGCAGGTCTGGAACATCTCCAGAGAAGGAGACTCCACCACCTCTCTGTGCAGCCTGTGCCAGTGCTCCGTCACTGCACTGTGAAGAAGTTCTTAGGCACATTTGTGCAGACCTTCCTATGCTTCAGTTTGTGGCCATTTCCCCTCATCCTACCGCCATGCACCACTGAGAAGAGGCCGGCCTCGTCCCTTTGCCTCACTGTAAAATGTCAAGCCCTGCAAAGGTACTTCCACAAATGCATTAAAATCCCTCCCAGAGCACAAAAAGAGCAAAAAATAAATTGTTGTTGATGGGTGGGGAGAAAATGGACAAAGCAAACAAATAAATATTTTGAAAAGCTGCAGGAGGGACCATGCATGTGAATACAAAACAGCAGTTTAACCCCCTGAAGACAGGGGTGTGCTGCTGCTCCCCCTGCTCTCCAGGTGATGCTCACTCAGATCTCCAATCCAAACTCAGGGAATAGAACTAGCCAGCCTCCACCACTTCTAAGTTTTTAGCCCAGCTTTGCATTAGCCCAAGGGGAATTAAAAACACAACATAAACATGTGTTTAAACGGAGCCAGAAGAAAGCTTATTGTCCTGTCTCCTGTTTTAATTAAATATGTTTTATATGAAAAGCATAGCTTACAAATGCAAGCTATGTGGTTTCTCTGGCAGCACTGCAGCTCTAAGTAAATATGCCATAGTATTATTTTGTTTGCTTTCTTCCCTAATTAAGTTTTAAAAGTTTCCTCAGCGCTCTGTGTGGCTGCTGCAGTTTTGGCAGCAGCACTGTGGTGAAGGGGACTGGGAGTAACATGCGTTCTCTTTTCCTCCCAGTGCTCACCAACTAACCAATCTCAGCTGAAAATCCCATATCTTTTTTAACCATCTGCACTCAAGGGATAAAGCACAAGCCCTGTTGTACAGCTGAGAGACTGTGCAGCTGCACTGTGCCACACACTTTGGAGGAGAAATGAGGACTGTGCTACAAAACTGGAATTTAAACATGAGACTGTCACACTTAGAGGGTGTTTGGATTTACCACTTTACTTCAGAGTGAAAGCACAGAGTTCACAGAGTCAGAGGCTGCAGGTTCTCAGCTTTAAGGGTTTCTTATAAAACTCTTAGCATTTGACTAATCCTGATCATTGTCAACTGTTTAAAATGAAAAACACATTTTCCAGTGGCACTTATCATTTTGGCATAAAAATATGCCATCAGAAAAATATTGTCATATTTCCTACTCTTCCTGGATCTTTGGTAGCGCTCTGCAAAGAGGTAGTTTGTCCAGGGCATTGTAACACATCAACCAAACACTGAAACACTTAACTGACCTCGTACTATAACACTTCACCTTTGATGTGAGGTGATGAACTTCTTGTCCCCCTCCAGATGTTGCAAGCAAGAAAACAAATGCAACACGGAGAGGCGTGGTGCTCTGTCACTGCTCATTTGTTGTTCCTTACCCCAAAACTCAGCACCGCGCTTCAGACTGGGGGGTATCACCATGGTGGTTATTCATCCTGTTTTTATTATTCACTGGATCTGGTAATACTTGGGGTTTCATTTCTTGGTGCTCAGGATTTTCCTTTGTGGTTTCTTGGTATAACATCACATATTAATGTCTGAGCTTCGGGATGGAGCTGTAGGATACCACATGAAAAAAAAACTGAGCTTTAACATAAATACTTGGGTTTTCTTGAACCTGTTTCATGTAACAGCACTATCAGTGTTCATCAGTTCCTCCCTCTGCCCCCCTCCCAAATCACCTGGAGGCAGGACTGGCAGCGATCAAAAGGCATGCCGCATTTCTTAGCATTGGAAAGATCACGTCTGTGAAATATGGATTTTAATAATGAGTTCATTGCTGCTTGCTTTGTGAGTTATGGCTTTGCACTTCTCCTAAACCAAAACAAAAGTTATTTACTAGGTGCCACAAGAACAGTTTTCAGGCTGAGAAACAAGTTAGCAATTACAAGCTCCTAGCCGGTTTGTGAAAGCGGTGTCTACTTTTTACTTTATTGAGATTTGATTTTACTCTGAGGGTCTGAATGCCAGTTTGTTCCTATATGCTATGAAGCAGTAGCAGCAATAGGTGTTACAGGAAGAACAAAGCCCTTCAACTGCCAGAGCAATCCGCAGAAAAAATATTTGACTCTTTCAGGCCAATGCGTTATGGTCATGGTCTCTTAAGGAAAAAAAGACTGGAGATTTTCCAAGGATGGGGGAAAGGAGCTGCAAAGTGTCACAGCAGTCATTGCTGTCCTCTTCTGTTTATTGAGCCAGTAACAGTTATAACGCTTTTATGTTAATTAATGGAGGGGAAAAGGTAGTCTATATTTGAAAACCCTTGACAATGAGTGCTCCAAGTAGAGTGCTCCATGGTGAAATGATGTACTGCTGCAGTTTCTGTTGAAAATGGTGTTTTGAAGGACAGATGATTTTCATGTGAGCTCTGAAATACAAACGTTTGCCTGGGTCACACTGAGAAACTGGAGAATGCCATCCAGGTCTGTAGTTCACATGTCAGGTCATTTAAGAAATGGATACCCAGAATGAAGCCGACCTTTAAAAAATCTTCCAGAATTAATATCTAGTGAGTTGTACAGTGTTCGAGGGATCACTTTCATTTTCCTATACATGAACAAACACTAGCATACCATGAGTTGTACTGGAGGGAATCGATACTTCAGAAATTCTTTAAAAGGACAAGAATTGCATCCTGTCTGCTGTTCAGTTTCATATATCAAAATTGTGCTCTTCGCAGCTTCCAGAGGGCTTTGCTCTGACTCATTTACTGTCTTCCTGCATTCTGCTTTCAAAGTTATGCCCTGGGAGCAAAGCTGCTCATTTAAGAGCTGGATTTCAAAGTGCTCTAAAATCCACAGGCATCTCCAACATGTTTTGAAAATTGTTATACCTCATCAGAGCTCGGGGCAAGATTATCCTTGCAAGTCTGAAGTCCTTTGGTCTAGCAGGTCTTCAGACAATACCATTTCTTTCCAGCCTTCCCAGGAATGACTGCATTTAATATGCAAGTTGCTCTGAGATCCACTGGGATATGATTGTCTCGAAAACTCAGCCATGTCAACGTCTGCAAGACCATTTGCAATGCAAATGTGGGGTCATTCCTCCCTTCCCATTGCTGCTTATAGAGATGCGTCACCCCGCCCGCCCCCCCCCCCCCACCCGACCCACATCACACA
>VXAB01008227.1:1524-16827 GCA_013399175.1 Odontophorus gujanensis | reverse complement strand
TTATAGAGGCGCCCCCCCCCCCCCCCCCCCCATCAACGGCTTAGAGAAATCTGAAGCTCTGAATCCCATGAAATATACATGCACATGACGGTCTGATGTGAGCTCTGTTTACCAGACAGAAGTTACTGAAGTTCCAGACAGTTTAGAAATACTTTAACACCACTGATTGTAAAAAAATGTAAACCAAATTCCAACATTGTCCTTAGGATTCTAGAACATAGATCCTTTTTCTTGTTGCCAGGAAGTGCTGGAGATCCCTCTCAGCTATACTCTGTATGATGCATGTGCTCTCATGCAAGCAAGAAAAGATATGCCATGAACTGTGAGTGTATGTGTAGATATGCATATACCTCTTTTTTATTTATATATGTTTGTAGACATATATATACATCCATACACTGCTCCAAGCACATATATGTTTGCCCACACACACACACACAAGCATTCATAGGAGCACATAAAACTGTTCTGTTATTGTAGTGGTCTAAAGTAACTTACCAAAACCATATTTCCCTGTTTAACTTTGTAATCAGATTTTTTAAGGTTTATAATATGGTGATTTTTTTTCTTTCTTTCTGATAACTCGTCCCAGTAGTTTTCACAATATAAACTGTACCCTGCATTCACTGAGTGCTTTACATGCTTGCATTTCAAAAAGTGCCTTTAGCTACATCCAGATTGCCTGTTAGTCCTGCATCACCATTCAGAAGATGGGAAACTTGAGAAACCAAGACACACTGCACACCCATCATTCAGTAAAACAGTGGCAGAGACAGGACAATAACTGCAGGCATTCCCGGGTCTCAATTCAGTGCTTCAGCCAATAGCTTATATTGTTTTTGAGGTTTGCATAACTTCAAGTATTAATCCACACTGTGTCGAAGTGATGGCTGTTATTAATAATTTCTTGGGCAATATTTTGTCATTGCATGATAAGTTACCCACAAAACCAATAGCAAGTTTAGTGAAATCTATCTATAGACACTGTTGAGGCTCTCCTAACAAAGGGAACATGCAGTTATTGAGGTTTGAAGTCTTAACCCTAAAGTGGACTGAAAGACATTTGTTCCAAAAGCAGAGCTGCAAATGCCAAAGACTGATGAAAAGAAAGATGCTGGTTGACTCTGACACTGAGTAACAGAAATATGTCTTAAGGCAAGGTTAAAACATTCATTAAAGGGGGAAAATGAAACGGCACTACAAAAACTGAGGTTTCCCCCTTACACTTTAGTAGTCACAAAATATACTTCTGGCTCTTTAATTGCAGTTTGCAAAGGCTCTATTACTGAGTCACTGAGTTTCTGTAAGTAACAGCCCTGTCCTAGCCTTCTTATTGGCATTTACTCCTATGCCACCCACATTAAACTCCAAATCTGGATCCAAGGATTGCTGAGCTGTGAACACTGTATTTGTATAATTCTGCCAGTAACCACCCATATAACCTCAGAAGAATCAAAGAGAACTAAAGATATGCTGAAACATTCAAAAGTCATTTGAACAGCACCTACCGACAGATGCTTACAGGACTGAAGGTATTTTGCATACATCCTATCCCTTTCTCTAGTTGGTCTTTTCAGGATGGAGAAGGATCGAGAAGGGTCAAAAGATCGCTGTTGGTCATTTAGCAAAAAAGCTTTGTTTTCTGTACATTTCATGTCCAGCGTGTCTCATGCTGCAGGACCAGAGATGGCTGGGCATTGCTACAGGGTGAAAAAGCATGGTTAAAGACTAGAAACTGCTAAGAATAATCAGCATGGCTGTTTACCTGTTCCATGGTTTGTTTATTCACTACATAGTAATCATTTTGCCTGCATATTGAAGAAGTTAAGAGATGTATCAAGGGAAAAAAAAAGAAGAGGTCAACAGCAAGAGCAGAGATCCCCAAGCACCCGTGGTTTGTGTGTCTGAGAGTTCTGTCTTCGATCGTCCTAGAAGTTGCTGTACAGCTGGAAGAGAAGTACGGAGCACTGCTGCTGGCTGAATTCAGTGTCTTAAAGGTGGCTCATAGAAAGCGTGTGTCTCACAGTGGGCACCCAAAGGTGAAAAGAAGAAACCTGCCCATGAGATGTCTCCAATGGAGGCTGTGGCTCCGTACATGCAGAGTTCTGTGGCTCACCAGTAGGCCCGTATGGGAAGATGATCAGTCTCTGTACATCCATATTTGCAGGCAGACCTCTGTACTGAAGCCAAGACAACATCAAAAAATTCAAGTAAAGGGCCCTTCTCAGCTCTGTAACTGTCTGTGGCATCAGTGGGCACACCTGAAGACAAATGTGTTTATTAACCTGTGTATTAAGTAGGGTGCTCAACCATTCCACTTCTTTTTCTGAGATTTCTTGAACATTTTTCAAGTATCAAACAACCTTTCTATATTTCATCATTATCCCAGAGCAGCCAGATAACAAGTCACTAACTTCTCACCATTTTCTTACCCTGACTCCCATGTGCTAGCATAAGGTTGCATAAGATGCACTGGCCAAAGGGAAGATTCATAGCAAAGACACACCGTAATCCCCTCTATCCACTGCAAATGATAAACACAGAAATACCTCCACAAGTCTCTGGTTTGTTAAAAAACTGTGTTTACAGTTGCTATTTTAGCTCCCAGCTTGACGTCGCAGTATCCCTTTAAACAAATAACCCAGGCACTGCAGTTCTTTTTGGAGGGAAAGCATAGGTTACCACTGAGTGTCCTCTTGCTGGTCAAGAGATTCAGCAGATTTTTTTGGTTTGGATGAAAAAAAAAAAAAAAAAAAAACCATTTATTATCTGAACAAATATTTTTTCTTGACAGTTCATATGTAACCAAGTACATGGGAAATGTACATCGAAGTCAAACACCAGAAGGCAATAACTAAGTGGGCTTCACAGAGTGTTTGATCATTACCCAGAATCAGTGCAGAACATACCCATGGGCATTATGCATACATGCACCCACCTGCAAGTGTAGAAGACAGGAGTCCTCTTCAGGTTTGTGTCAGCGCTAACCAGGGACACGAGTGTCACTGCACTCAGGCTGCATCTTGCTTGGTTACTGCAGCAAGAAAATCAGTAACATGCATGAAAGCTTACAGAAGTTGTGGGTGCTGTGGTGACTTAAGGCAGCAGCCCAGAAATCTGCATCTGATTTATTTTTTTATTCATCATTAGGTGTCACTGTGTTTAACGTGAAAGTTCATGTCCCACAATAGCTCTCATTAAAGAACATGCACAAGTCAGAAAATAGGGAAAACATTTTCTTACTCTTGATTTTTTTTCTCTCAATACAATATACCCATTCAGATCTAAAGTCCGGGATGGCACACTCAAACGAGCAGCTCAGCAGATGCATGCATTCCTGTTTCATCCTGCATCCTGAACGCTGCAGTCAGGAACCTAATGTCACATTCTGATACTCTGAAATGATCAGAGGATGGAAATTCAGCCCACACTTTTCCCATTATTAGCACCCCTGCATCCCCTGCAGGGATGTCTGATTCTGATGTGCAGAAAGATAAACATGCTGTGCATGGTCTGCTAAGAAATTTCTGTAATATTTGAATGTCAGATCATCTTTTTTTATCACAGATTTCTATGTTATTGCTATGAGGAATATCAAACCTTTATAATAGCAGACTGAACTTGTTACACCTTATTTTTTTCTTTTACACATTTTG
This sequence comes from Odontophorus gujanensis, assembly GCA_013399175.1. Taxonomy (NCBI): domain Eukaryota; kingdom Metazoa; phylum Chordata; class Aves; order Galliformes; family Odontophoridae; genus Odontophorus; species Odontophorus gujanensis. Next base: position 13,171 of record VXAB01008227.1, on the reverse strand, counting down.
CCTTTTCTCCTTCTGTCCTCTCTTCCACACAAACCCTCCTCTTTCTTTTTCCTCCCTTGAAAACAGCACTGTGAAAAGCCCATTGTTGAGCAGTAGGGTTGTGACATTAGGGTCAGTTCCCTACCCCTCTGCTCAAATTCCTTTTTCTGCTCTGTAAGGGAGAGAATACTTGCACAGAGTCTCAGCCTTCTCATTCGCATCACAGATGGAGCCTACAAGGTGATGATCCACCTCGAGCCCATTCTTGTCGCCCAGTAAAACCAACACACAACTGTTCTCCAGTCATCATGTATCAGGGTAACTATTTTTATGCAGAGCTGTATACAAGCCCATTACTCATCTTTACTGCTCCTGCTCCTGCGTACAATATTTTTCAACAGCCTAGATTGCCTTTCTCACCACCTGGAATCCAGTACAGCCCTGGACTGGATCTAGTGCCTGCCGCATCCCTCAGCTCAGGATTGATTTGCCTCCACCAGCTGGAGTAAAAGCTTCCTTCCCACTTAGTGTGGTCCTCTTCTGGGTGCTATGTTGATGCTGTAGCTGTGCCACATTCCCACCCTAGTGCCACTCACTAAGCAAACAGGCACAGCCTACCAGTTTTAGGAAGCAGGTACAATGATTTTCTAAGGTGCTGCATCTGCTGTAGTGCATCATCCTGGTGAGGCAACAGAGCTAACAGTGTAGGAGCAGAGCTGACGGGAAACAAGTAATATACTTTGAACATAGGAAGTGTGAGCTGGTGGAAAATCTGTTCTCTCTCCTATTGCTAGCATTCACGTTTTCAGAAACAGACAAGTTTTGGTTGCCTTCTTTAGTTATATTAATAACATTATTTACAGGGATAGTGCCTCACTGCTGCAGCACTGTGTGATTGCGGTAGATTACGCAAAATTTTCTGCCGAAGACTGACAGAGATTGCATCATGTTCAGAGAAAAATGCAGGGACAGCAGTGTGGTGCAGGAACCAGGTCATGTTGAGATGTCAGAAACCTGTGCTTACATGTATCTCTTTTTCAGGAGCTGAGGAGGAGGTGCATTTGTGCACACTGGGTGTTCTTGGAGGATTTCTGGTGGTTACACCCAGTGTACGTTGTTTTAACTCCTTTTTTCATCTGACAGCCAATTCTGAAGACAATAGGGAAACTTTTCACCATCTGAGGAATTGGCCAACGGTTTGTTTGTTTGTTGTTGTTGTTTGTCCCAAATAACAATAAACAAATGATGTGTAAGTAGAACATCTTAATACCTAATGTTTTGCAGTTCCCATTGTATTACTTGATTTACACACTGACATTCCGACGTATCGTCCGTCATCCCAGGGGGTGCCATCCCCTCTCCTCTCAGGGGCGGATCTGCCGGTTGCTCCCCAGCCCCGCTGCCAGCCCGCAGCGGCCACCAGATGTCATTGTGTCCCCACCGCAGGAGCGCATCACACACATCCGTCTGGCTGCAGATGCGTGTCCAGTCCTGCAAACAATGCTGCTGACTATTTAGGGCTTTTTCAACCCCGAGGCAAAATATTTGTCGAAGATGCTTAGCCAGAAAAGAGCGAAAATGAATTTCCAAGCATTTGATAGCTGTGACTAACTAGCCAGAATACCTTCGGTCTCAGCCAACAGAGCGCCAATGGCATTACACAAACACAACTTTCTCAGCAGGACACAAATCACTGTTAATAAATTATGACAAAGGAAGCCAGCAAAAGAGAGCAGAAATCGTGTCTCGTGGATGAGCCAGCTTCCTTAGGTAACCAGCTTTCTTTGCTGTGAGGTCATCTGCTCTTCGACATTCGAAGAGATGGGATTGAGGAGCTGTACTTCAAAACTTTCTAGACCTTCAGAGCATAATGAGAAGTGGCTGCAGCCTGTTATTTTTCAGCTATTTTATCTTGGGCTATGTTAACAGCTTCCTAATTTGCATGATATAATAATATTTGTGATGTAATTAGAAAGTTCCATTTGAGGTCAAAATATGGTAGCAATAGAGAAGCAAATGCTTGGCAGCCATCCCAGAGGTAGGGTTTTCCAGAAAGTCTGACATATTTCTTATCAGCAAAAACTCAAGAGACATCATTGTAAGTTCTAATTTTAACCATCTTTTCACAAACTTAATTAATTTAAACTGCCTTTGATATCTGAAAGCTACATTCTCAATTACCGAATCTCATTTTCCAAGTTAAAGAAGCACAAGGCAAACAGAAGGTGAAGTCAGCTTGTAACCTCCATGCCCAAAATGGCAACAACTGGCAACATGCCACTGGTTGCAGTGACATGGGACATCCTTGACAGCTCCAGCAGAGAGCTGGCCTTTGGCAATATGATTTGAGGCCCCGAGGGCAGCACAGAAGGGAGTGAAGTCAATGGAAATCTTGCGCTGGTTGGCAGCAGGCTGCAGCTAAGCCAAGAATCATGAATTTCTGAAGGCTGGGTGCAGCACATCTGAGTTGGGGTGAGGCAGCCGAGAGGAGTGTGCTCTGAGGGAAAGGACAGGCTCCATCCCAGGGTCTAGGGGTCTCTCCCTGCTTGAGTTTTGCCATCTTAGGAAAAAACCTGGGACACTACTGTGATGAAGGCTGCTCTTCCCTCACCTAAAGAAGCTACAGTAAGAGCAGTTTGCCCTCCTGCTTGCTCATGGAAACACCAAAAACCCTTTCTGGCCTGGAAGGTTTTTGCACAGGAAGGAACTGTAGCTGTTCCCAATCTGGCTGCAAGGCATATTGTAACCAAGAGTCCTTTGGTTGTCCCAACACCAAGACTGCCATTGGTTTCGCAGAAAGATTTCCAATGGACCTGGAGGCCCTGCAGCTGCTTTCTGCAGGCTTTAAGACACTTGTGACAAAATACGTGACTACTCATCAACGAAGCTGCAGGAGACATTCTCATTTCCCACATCCATGTCATGGATGGCTGCCGCATGCTGGCTGAGGCACTCAGAAGAAGCCTTGTGCATGGCCTCCAGGGCTCCCAGCAAAGCCCCTGTGCACCTACACATTTAGTTGGGGTTTCTTATCTTAGTGAGACGATTTAAGGGTTTCCTCAGGTAACTTTTTTGATTTGCACCACTTGATTCCCAAATAGGAAATAAGAAATTTGCAGCTACAGCCCTGAAAGGCTGTATTCCAGATCCCTGTTTCCCCATTCAAGTCCTCTTCTTCCTGCTCCCTGTCCCACTGGTCAGGGCTGGCTGGCATATCGGGAACTTTCCCATTTTCAGTTTCACACTATTTTCAGGCAACCTACTACTTCATTGCATGTGGGGATGTCAAACATTCATACAAACCCAAAGGGGAAGATGTTTTCCCTCTGCCCAAGGACATTCACAAAGAGCAGACAGCAGTGAGTGCCCTAGCGGTATGGGCGTCGGAGCCCAAGGAGCCAACGTTCATCTGGCCTCCAGCAAGTCTCCTCTGCCTCATCTTTCCATCTCAGACAGGAGAGGTAGTGCTACTCATTATCTCATTTCACCCTAGGAAAAATGTTACCAAGATTGGTATGGTACTTACACAATACAGATACTAGAACAGCCACTCTCGGCAAAAGGCCTTGAAGAAATGAGTGGCCCTACTTGTTGTACCAAACGCAGTAACCAACGCAGGATTGTTAGCTTAAAATGATATGGAATAATACTGACCTATTTTACTTCTTAAGCATGCCCTAGATATCCTTACCAACACAAAAAAAAAAAAAAAAAACACCTAGTAAGTGATGATATAATTAAAACGCAGTGATGTGATTAAAGCATCCCCCTGATGGAAGCGTGATCTTACAGATACTTTCTGAACTTTGAGCATTTTGAGAAGAATTTCTGAATTTCTGAAATTTCTGAGAAGAATTTTTTCTTAACACCTATGCAAAGCACTTGCTGCACACCCTGGCTTGAGAGGCAATGGATCTGTAAGATACAGCTCAGGGAGGCATAAAAGAGATGTATTAATTTATAACTTTTTTCGTTTGCTTTCCTTGCTTTTCCCCACATTATTTTCCTCTGTCATGGCATGCTCAGCACTCCCCAGCTCACAGTTAGTTTTCATTTATCCTCAATCTTTTGGCTTTTAAAAAAAGAAAAAGAAAAAAAAATCAAACTTTGCAAAAAAATTAAGCAGGAAACCCACTTGTGTTCAAGGATAGCAATTATTTTCATCTGGGTAATTCTTTTTCAATAGTGTTAATAACCTATTTATTCTACCTGTTCTTAGTATAGTCTCATCACAAAACTCTCCTGGTGTGCTCAGTGTGGAAAGTCAGCTGAGATGCTATAATGATGTCGAAATGAAATGCTGTCAGCGCAAATCCACAAAATGACATAACGATGTCAGAAATGAAAGGGAATCATAGCAGAGTGTGTTCCAGCATCGCTCAAAAATTTGCTGGAGGAAAGGGTGCCACCATTTGGGGACAATGTTTGTTATGACAGAAATGCTCAAACAGCTTAAAAGGGATCCTGCGTTTGCCAGCCACATCACTTTTTAATCCAACAGATTTATCAAGAAGTTGTGTTAATTTCCTCTATAAATATCTCTGTGAGTAGAACGGTGCTTTGTGTGGTAGAAAATGGTTTTTAAGTAGTCACAACTCCACGTTTCTTCCAAAATGGAATAGGAAGGAATGTTTCATTGTTCACTTAAATAAATGGGCATTGCTCCTTTGAGAGAAGGAAGAAGAAAATCCCTCATTTGGTGATCTTCCCTGAGGAAATACACACCACGGTGCTGTCACACTCTCCCAGATAAAGAGTTAAGGTCCATCCTCCCATCTATTTGTTCTACCTCGTGGTGGTAACAAGTCCCCAAAAACTCCCAAAGCCCTTTGAGGAAAGATCTGTATTTTGCAACTGATCACATACAAATTAAATAGCTGGCAGGAATACGTCACAATGTTAGCACTTGGACTGTGTTTACACCAGCATCCACGAGCATCCTAACTAGTTGGACAACGTTCTAGGTGTCAGCAGTAGATATATGGAGATGCAGCTGCCCCATGATGCCTCTTCCAGGAAGACACAAGTCGTCTTTATGAGGAGCTGCTGTGGGAGCTGGGATTGTTTTTCTAGAGGAGACCTTAGAGCTCTCTACAACTGCCTGAAAGAAGTGTAGTGAGCAGGGGGTTGGCCTCTTCCCCCATGTAACTAGTGATAGGACCAGAAGGAACGGCCTCAAGTTGTGCCAGGAGAGATTCAGTTTGGACATTAGGAAAAACTTGTCCAAAAGAGTGGTCATGTGCTGGAACAGTCTGCCCAGGGAGGTGGTGGAATCACCATCCCTGGAGGGGTTCAAGAAATGTTTAGATGCTGGGCTGAGGGGCATGGTTTAGTGGGAAACCGTGTTAGGTGTTAGGTGGATGGTTAGACAGGATGATCTTGGAAGTCTTTTCCAGCTTTGGTGATTCTGTGATACTGTGACTCCCCTCAACACATCCATCTCAGCTGTGGGAGCACTGGGTCTGGGCTCAGACCTGGGACCTAGCTTTTGGGTGAGCAAATTAGGTGAGTTGCACTCTGTGTTAATGAAACTTACTGAGAAGCTATAAAAGTCTGCACTGATGCTCAAGGGCATAAACTTCTCAAAAAAAACAAAGTTGCCTAAAATTCATTGGAGGAATCTCTCAAAGCCTCTATCTGCTTTAGGGGCTCACACTCTTTTCTCCAGTGCTGAGTTTAAATAACAAAGTGGGTTTGGATAAGTTATTTTCATCCACATTTGTCTTTTAACAAAAGCTGTAAACTTGGTTACTCCAAGATATTCCATGACCCTCATTTGAGAAGATTTTTCTTCAGCTGTTCATGAGGCAAAACACTGTGGAAGTCTAAAAATTCCACACTGATGTTTCAAAACACATTTTCACTCTGCAATTGTAAAACGTTTTGCATTTCCTTTACACAGAACTGAAGACCTTAAAGAAAACTGAAAGCTGAAGTACGACATTTAACTTCAAGTCAAGCAAAATGTATGTTTTATATGACCAAAAAAAATCATCACTGTTGCTAATTTCTGCAGTACTCTGAACGACTGCTTAGTGATCGTGCAAAATAAGTTTTTAAAAGATCCATTAGACTTTCCACTGAAACAAAGCCCTACCCAGATTGCCCAAACTGTTTTAAAAGTAGTGACCCCATATCACCAATGGCTGAAAAGTGAAAGCAGCATCAATAATTTCAAGTGAAAGAGATGACTTTTTAACCAAACTGTGCTCTATGATGATTTTTTTTAACCTGACTCTGCCCTAGAAACAGTGCTGGAAAAAAACTTTAATTCATTTCTAAGAAGACATTCAAGAAGATTAAACCTCCTCAGGAAATCTTTGAGGTTGGTGCAGATTTTGACTAGATAATATCTTTCAGAGATATCTGCAGTTCTGACAAAATACATTCATTTGACTGGAATAAATTATTAAGCTTTCATTTGTGTGAAATTTGCTCCCAAAAGCAGTAAAGAAGGTGCAAAATAGTGCTTCACATTACGGCTAAATGCATTTTAAAGCTTTTCAATTAAAATCTAGATTTGTTTAGGGAAGGTTGAATATTTTGTTTTCCTTCTATGAACAAGATTTTCACTTAAACAAATACTCATTGGTCTTCTGCACGTTCATATATTTAAAAAGTAAGTCTATTACTATGTCAAATGTGTCTCACTGAAAAAAGCTATTGACTATTCCATTCTCTTGCTTTAATTTTCCACTGCTCTTTTAGTTGGAATACTCCAGGTGGGTACTGTGCGCGCTCCTGATTATGCTGTGTTACACAGCAGGGAAACCTCTTATCTCAGACTGGTTGCCTAGTTGAGGAAAAAAACACATTTAAGGTAGTAAACACAGCTGTGGAAGAAGTATTTTCTATTTCCTTGCTGTTTGTTTTAATGTACTAAAATGACATAATTATGGAAGTTTGCAAAAATGCCAAAATGTAAAACACAATAATAATTCTGTGTGTTTTCTATTATAGTTTATATGCCGTCAGATGTAGCTTTAAAGAGTCCAAGAAAATCTTCAGAAGTGCGCTTTCTGCCTTGCGCTCTGTTTTCCTGATAAATAAAGCACAGAATTTCAGAGAAAAAGAAATTCAGAAATAAATCGGCGGTTGCGCTGGCATTAAGGAGCGTTGAAGTCTTGTTCCTACTGCTCTCATGCCAGCTTGGAGCTTCTGGCTTGAAGATTTTTCTTTCTATTGTTTTCTCTCTGACTTTGTGCAAACTCTTTAAAGATAGGAAATTTGCAGATCTGTGGAAAAAAAAAAAAAAAAAAGGAATAGAGGTTTTGAAAATCTAACCACCACGACTTCATTTGAAGAAAATGAAATCTGAACTCTGAAAGAGGACAATGCCTTTTATTTATTTTTTTCAGCTTGCAAAGAAATAGAGTAATGCAATCCCTTTTATTTCCTATTCAAATGAGCATGAAGTGTTTTCTTCTGTGGCGTGTAAATTCTGCTTTGCAAAGAATACATTTAGAGCACATACACTGTATTTGCTGAGAACACCAAGCTTATATTGAATGAGTAAACAGCACTATAATAACAGCACTAGGTACAAGGAAGAAATTCTTTACTGTGACAGTGGGGAGACACTGGAACAGGTTGCCCAGTGAGGTTGTAGATGCCCCCTCCCTGGAAGCATTCAAGGTCAGGCTGGATGGGGCTCTGAGCAGCCTGGTCTAGAGGGAGGCTGGAACTAGATGATCTTAATGGTCCCCTCCAACTCAAACCATTCTATCATTCCCTGATAAAGATAAAATGTGCAGAAGTCTGTGACTGTCACTTTTATTTTGACTCACAGAAGTCCTAGTAGGGAAAGTTGAAATACTGAGCACTCAACGAGGACCTCTGCTCCCTTCGAAACCACTCTCCACCACCAACAGCACACCAAAAGAAGCACCAGGCTTTGGTAGAGATCATCAGTGCAAACTCTGACCATAAAACTCTACAGCTGTCCCCCCAGAAACCCTATAGAAGGTAACGCTGGTGGCATCCTGGCCGCTTTGGTCTACGGAAATGTCCATTTTTTATACCAACATTTGTGAGAGCACAAAGGGCTGCTGAAGTTCTGCTGAACGCGGCTGGGAAGCCTCACACTGGTACCAGCACACCCTTGGATCATGCTGTACCTTCCTTTCACTCGGCCCAGAACCCTCATTGTGTTGCCCAGAATTGTTATAAGATGACTGCCTCCCTTCATAACTGCTGCATGTTATCTAATTGCTCTTCCAAAGCCAGAAAGGGGAATTGCTGGCCCTTGTGTAACACCGCAGCAAAGCCCAGGACAGGCTGGAGAAGACAGCCTGTTGAAGTGAGCACTTCTCCTGTTGGCTTTAACAGGACCTGGAGGAGTTCTGTGGGTCGTGCAAGGTTCGCCACCTTCTTTATACCTCCTTATAAAGATCCCAGGTGTTCACCGACACCCTTCAAGAGATGGCAAGTCCCAAAACCAAACATGAGCATCATTGTACACTTACTGTGACTGAGGGAGTCTGCAGTCAGAGCGATGTCACATTAACCATGAGTGCTTCTTGAGGCAGCACATGAGAAACAAAACAAAAGAAGTACATTTTTTAATAAAACTGGTGAAAATGTTACTAAAAAATATACAGATTTGAAGGCCAGAAAGGAGCACAGTAGTCATTTGCTCTAAATAAGCTATACAACCTTATTTACTAATTTCTGTGTTGTTCTTCCATCATCTCCTTGCTCCAAAGACCTGACCTGGAAGAGCAGTCCATCTCCACATGAAAGTATGTGTCAAGAAGGAGCCATCATAAACCTCTGTTTTTTTTTTTTCCGAAGGTTGATTTACCCTTTTTGTAAGAAGAAAGAAAGAAAGAAAAAAAAAAAAGATAAAATGTGTCCTATTCCTTGTCCAAATGCATTTTCAGCGAAAGGCCTTTGATGAAAATCCTTCTGTAGGTGTTCATCCAGGTGGTACTTTACCGCACAGTACTTGCCTGCCTCAAAATAGGGAGTGATTCTTAAGAAAAACACCTTATTTTCTCTGTCCCATGCCAAGGCATTTTCCTAATAAGAAAAGAACTAGCGGGCTCACAGAAGCACAAATGACACAGCCCCAAGAGCTATTTTTCAGTCACCAGCTAGAGAGCATCATGATGAAGAAATCTGAGCTGAAGAAGAAAATAACCTCCATTTTTCCAATAAATGAACATCTTCACAAGAATGTAAAGTGAGTGTTAAAGCAGGGCATCCTGATGTTTCTTCCAGCAGGGCCTCTTGCAGGGACAAAGATGTAATTCAGGCAGGGAGAGCAGAGAAAGGAAAGTCTTTTCCGCTGTGCTTATGGTTACGGCGGTGCCCTCCCCAAGCCCCTGGAGCGGGCAGCACGAGCACCACGTTGAGCACCACACTGACAGCCACTGTCCCTGCAGGGCTGCTCCCCGCTGCAGGCAGAGGGGAAGGCTGCAAAAGTTATGGAAGGAGATGAAATAATATAAGCCCCAAAACTGCAGTCACAGAGAAAGTCTCACACACGTTTACTTATTAAAAAAAGTAAAAGTAGCATAGACACAAAAAGAGGCGCGATTTTGCTGTTTTGATCTTTAACCTGCGTCCTTGTCGAATGCCACTTCTCACGCTCACCTCCTGAGCAGCCTCACTGCTGTGCCTTATCACTGAACTGATTCGTATGCTGTAATGCTGCCTGATTTGTGCTGATTACCTTTGAACCTAGCACTAACCATCCTGAGAGCTTCGCCAAACACTGCCATCATCCCCGGTTCTGTCTGGGCCTAAACTATACAAATTTGGTTGACCTCTGCCAGGTAACAAGTTTAAAGAGCAAAATGACAATGGTACACTTCGCTCCCAGGGTTTCAAGGGAAGGTCCAAGAACTGTGGGTCTCTCAAAAGCCCTCTGCCAGCAAACGTGCCCTGCTCTGCTCCAGCAACAGCAGAGCAAAGAGGATGGCAGCCCTGGGAAGCTCGGGTGCTTTGATCAGTCATCTTTTAACGGGCATGTCAGTGACCTGGGAAAGCATTCCTACAGCACTGGGATGCAAAGGGATTTATCTAACCATCTGAAGTCCCACAGAGCAGCAGCCCTGCTCCTGTCTGAAGCCGAGGAGTGAGTTATGGCTGAAGGAGAAGTGACAGGCGGCGAGAATAAGCAGAGATGAATCAACTCTCCTCCTCCTCGAGGGATAACTGCCTGCGGCTGCCTGAAGCTGAAAGCTGCAGCAATAAATTTTAAGGCCTGAAAAGATCATTGCAGTCACCCAGCCCAGCTGTCCAGCCCCACAGGATGCCGGATTTCCTGGAGTCCTTCCTCCTGCAGGCCTTGGAGCTGTGGGCAGCACCTCAGTCCCCCTCTGCTCATCCCTTCACTCTTCATGGCTCATCATCTTGAGAGCTTCCCTGCTGGCCTCCATGGCCTCGGGGAGGTCAGTGGCCTTACCCCATGGTGTGAGACAAGGGCTGGAAGTGGGAAGGGGCCTCTGGATGGGCATTGCCTTGCCGCCCAGACCAAACGATGTCTGCTTTCCTATAAAAAGAGGCCTAAATGTGCCAAGCTGATCCACCATTTGGGGGCAGCAGGTGGGAGCATAAGCTCCTCATGTCAGCTCTCGGGCCAGTCACAGACACAACTTTCAGAGAGTTCCCTTGGAACTAGGGATTCCCTAGGCTGTGTTTTTTCTGTCCAACATAAGGTTCAGGGCAGGCTGAGCCCAGCAAGCCCAGACCACAGCCAGCCAGCAGCAGCCATGCCCAGGTGGCAGCAAGTGGGCTGCCTTCAGAGCAGAGAATTGGGGGAAATATCTGTGGGCAGAGCCCAGCATGTGATGGAGATAGGAGGGTAGGAACTGCCCACCCCTGCACTTGAGGGACCGTCACACTGTGACACCCACATGAACCCAACAGATCCTGTCCTCAGAGGGCCATGAGTTCTCCAAAGAGAGAACTGGGGTATCTGGGTGCCCCTTTTCCCCTGGTCTCGCAGTGCTGAAACTGCAGCAGAAAGTCCCACGCTCTACCTGGATTTTCTGCCAGGTTTATTTCTCCTCCGTGCTCCTGATTCTCTTTTATTTTTCCCCCCAAATCCTTTCTAGGATTCTCTCCTTTCACCGCAGCCCTGTGCCACTCTCTCGGGCACTCTCTGCCCCTCATCACTGTGTGCATCTCCCCCTTTCCAGCGCTGAACACGAGGAGATTTTTGCTTTGAAGCAGACCGCACTTGTTCCCAACCTCAGGCAAGACGTGAGGACGTTCAGTCCCTAGGCCTCTCGCTTAGGAACTGCCCCCAGGTACAGAGCACTAAGCCTAGGGCGGTGCGCTGGAAGGAAGCCCTCCGTTGTCCAAGTTCTTGGGAGATCTCCATTTTCTGCTGCTGTAAAACATGAGTTAATCCATGTTTCCACTGTTGGAGGTTTTTGGTTTTTTTTTTAAGGGGGGGGGGGGGGAGAGAGAATTCCTTTCATTCTTTGCCAGCAATTTCCATGGGAATACAGTTTCCAGAAAAAAATAAAAAATAAAACATAAAAAAAACCAACTTTGTGCCCGAGCTAGAATATTTTCTCCAGAAAGTGAAAGATTTTCTCTGAACAATTGAAAGATCGCATCCAAAAGTCTGACAGGCTCCATCTGAAACATTTCGCTCGTTGGCTGCAAACAAAGCCCCGAGGGGCGCGCGGGGACGGAAACGCTCCGAGAGCCC
>VXAB01008226.1:214705-243493 GCA_013399175.1 Odontophorus gujanensis | reverse complement strand
AAGGGAAGGGAAGGGAAGGGAAGGGAAGGGAAGGGAAGGGAAGGGAAGGGAAAGCCTGATACAGACTGGTAGAACTACTGAAAAACTGTTAATCATACAAAAAATATTTTTAAATTTTCTTGAAAATTCACTGATACATTACCAGTAGGAGTAAGACAGCCTCATACAATTTTGAGAAAGACTGCACTCACAAATGGGAAAACAGAAGGTCCTCTGGGCATGCTAAAGGCAGTATTTACAGAGTCCTTGGAAACACTTCCATTCCTTTAGCCTGTTAATATTTCTGCCAACTTCGAGAGGCCTCTCATTGTCTAAGGTTCTGCAGTTCTTAGGCACTGTTGAAATGATTTTCTCAGACTCCCTTCTGGCCAGTTCTTGAGCAGCAGTGATCAATCTCAATTGAATTCCTGGTACCATGTCACAGCAAACTGATTAAACTCTCCCTGAAGAAATCACAGATGTTATTGGGCTTAATGATATCATCCACAACTTCAAATTACAAGTGAGATTATATTTGTCTTTCAGAGAAAACATTTTAATCTTAAAACTCAGCAAAATTGTTCCAATCTTCTATGGTAATCTTTGTAGACAGTTACAAATAACAAATTGGCTTTCAGAATTGTCATGTAGGACAAAACTATGCTGTTATGGTACTGACGTGTAAGATGTTTCTGTGTTTTTCTATTTTCTAACTGCTTACGGACACATAATCCTTGTTTTTCAGGTAGCGAGCACAGAGATAACATCAGCTTCATTAGAGAACCCTGAGCTACTCACTGAATGACTGTATCAACCCACTTCTACCATGACTCAAGAAGATAACCTGATATCCTAGCCTGGAAAAATCCAACTGACTGCTAAATTTCTAGGAGAGATTTCCAAGCAAGTTATTACAGTTTTATAGCCTATGCTCTAAAATCCAGGCTTTAATTCATTTGTAATTTCAAAATACTTTATTACAAGAAATAATGACTTAATTTAAGTCCATAAATGTTCTACACAGAAACATGGAAAATTAGAGCTGACACATGCACATAGATTACATACAATGTAATTCCTTCAAGTCTCTCATAAAATCAGTTATTTTCATTTATGCTGAGTTCTGATTTTCTAACACAGTCTTGTTGCTCAAAATGAAATTGAATAGATCAAGCAAGGAAAATGCTCATGATCTCCAATCACAAAATAGATAAATGCTACCAGCTATCTTTATTGTGGGGAAAAAAGTGCACTGGCATTGTACAGTAAATAATCATTTAGTTGATTAAATTATACTGAGATAAGTTTGATTTATAAGAACAGATTTTAGGTCTAACTGACCTGTGCTCAGATCAGTTCAAGGAAAAAGAGTGAAAATAGGCCTCCAGTGTTATCTAATGAATGTGTGTAACTTAGAGAATAACTGAACACATGTATTCAAGCAGATTTTCCCTACATTTGCAGTATGCTTTCATTCTTCTCAGGGTGAAGGGGCACTGAAGAGAGCATACTGGTGTCATCTTTACATTGTACTTTATCACTTGTCCAGGAATGGATGCTTTGACTCCCTTTTCAAGGGCACTTTCCATACCATCTTTATTTTCAGAATAGTTTCACGAGGTATGCTGGAAAACTTCATAGAATCATAGAATGGCCTGGGTTGAAAGGGACCTCAAAGATCATCTAGTTTCAACCTCCCTGCTGTGGGCCAACCACTAGAGCAGGCTGCCCAGAGCCACATCCAGCCTTGCCTTGAATGCCTCCAGGGATGGGGCATCCACAGCCTCTCTGGGCAACCTGTTCCAGTGTGTCACCACCTCTGAGTGAAAATCTTCCTCCTAACATCTAACCTAAATCTCCCCTGTCTTAGTTTAAAACCATTTCCCCTTGTCCTATCACTACCAACCTGTGTAAACAGTCATTCCCCCTTCTGAATACATGCTTCCTTCAGGTATTGGAAGGCCACAATGAGACCTCTCCAGTGCTTTCTGTTCTCCAAGCTAAACAAGTCTAGTTCCCTCAACGTTTTCTCACAGGAGAGGTGCTCCAGCTCTCTGGTCATTTTAGTGTTCCTCCTCTGGACCCATTCTAAGAGCCTTAATGTCTTTCTTGTCCTGGGGCCCCCAGGCCTGGACGCAGTACTCCAGATGGGGCCTCACAAGAGCTGAGTAGGAGGGGACAGTCACCTCTCCCTCCCTTCTGGCCAACCCTTTCTGAATGCAGCCCAGGATGTAGTTGGCCCTCCTGGCTGCAAGTAAGCATTGCATTGCAGCTTCTGATATGAATCTGCTTGCAAGTGCAGTGAAGAAGCAGTTTCCCAAAACATCCACTTCTCATACCCTCAATTACACTGAACCAGGTCAGACAAAAAAATTTGAAAGATCAGGTTTGTAAATTCAATATTCAGGCTCATTGAAAGTATTCAAAAATGAATTCAACAAGCCACGTATTTACTTACAGAAGGAGAACATTTTTAATTACATTTTGTGGAGCTATGGAAACTTAAACATATTTTAAACAGATGCCGAGGTGATTTATCTTTGGTCTGATTTCTTCAGAGACCGTGATTTCAGTTTCTTTACAGCTCAGGTCCAAAGCCTGCCTGAAGACAAGTGATAATATCCAAGCTCTCATCTCACATCTCCCTTTCTCTTCACATACCCATTACCCTGCCCCTACCCACAGCCTTCACAAACACAGGCTGGTGACTTCTTGTTCAGGCTGGCTAAGCCAGAACTTTCAGATGTGAATGCAATACATAATATAAGAAGCTGCCTGTTATCTCTGCACATGCTGAGGTCCAAACCAATTAAATTTCTGTTGTTCACACTTAGAGCTTTGAACCAGACAGCTATCTCTTCTTTTATATAGTCATAGCTTTGGTTTTGGCTGTATTTGCTAATGCCTGCTGTGGACAATCTCAGGCTCACTGACCATCCAGAACAGGCAGATGATTATATTTGCATTGTTAAATAAAAACAGGCCAGGGGGTGAACCTAACCAATTGATCATTACTCATCCACTGCGCTGAACTGTCAAATTGCTCACTGTTTTGAATGTCTCTCCAAGACACTTCTGCTAACACTGGGGATAGGTCTAAGTAGCATGGATACCAAACAATTCTTAGCTACATGGTATGGTTTCTAATCCTCTATTAATCAGAAATATAGACATGGCCACATGCACTGCTGTTCCAGCCTAATCCTTGCACATATTGTTTCTCTATGTTCAAATCATGGCACAAAGGATGATTCATATGTATGTACCATTGCACTGTGGATTCAGGTCATGTCCAGCACAGGCAGACAGACTGGAGAACAAGGATGTGCTCTTAAGTTCTGCTGTGTAGATATAACTTTGATGAAATAAGTTATTTTAACATGAAAAACGACTATTGATCTACTTGTTCAAAACAACAATGGGAAACATTTCTTATTTTAAATATTATGAAAATTTGAGAGATCTTCATAAATGTTTTCTCTAAAGTGAGGTCAATCTAGTGTATTCTCACAAAATAAAAAAGATGCAGACTTATCTTGATCTCCATTCTTATTCTAAAGGCTGTTCAGTTTTTTTTTTAGTATTATTTATTTATTTATTTATTTTTTTGCATGGGAAAGTGATTAATTGCATATTAACGTTCCATGTTTCAATATTGCATTATTATTCATACATTAAGAGACTTTAAAGTAATACAAGGCATCAAGTTGACCTTTTGTCAGAAACTGGATTTATCTTCCATTCTACACTTTTGGGGTATGGACATAAGGAACAAAAACTCCTTACCTTTCCTTGTAGCTGTGAGGAAAGTTTTATAATGTCAGGTTTTGAGAGGTGAGTGGTACTGCAAAGAAGCACAGTAAAAATATGAAATTACATCCCATTACTGGTATTCAGAGCAATAGGAGTATCCTATTATACTTTTTTCTTTTTTTTTTTAACCAGTTGTTTAGGAAATGGTGTGTTTACTTTTTTGTTGTTGCCTCTATAACCTCAGCTCCTGGAATTCAGTATTAGAGCAGATGCTAAATTTTCATTTCTCATTAAACAAATTTACATCCATCACAACTGAGGGAGAGCTTAAAAACCTGCATTAACAATTCCAATCAGCCAAAAAAAAAACACCCTAAAAGTTGTGATTTCCTTAGATTGGAGTCACAATTTCTGAATGTTTCTGTCGGATTAGACTACAATAAAATCACACAAACTGGGTCATACTCCCACATGACAATTTTATGTTTCTAAAGACTACAGATTGAATATCAGAGCCTTAGCCATTATAGAAATAACCAGATAAGTGTCTATGCTTTATGGTCAAGTATGTGTGCATATTCCCTACTATAGCACAGCAGATTGTTCACAGTGATGTAGAACTCAAAGCTGAATAGGCAGAATGGAAGAACAGCAAAATGTGAGCAAGACAGTTTCAGTGACTGACATATTTATTACCTTTAGCTCAAAGTTGTTCTCCTTAGGCATCCTGAATGATGTGCACTTATCACTTTTTTTGTGCTGTTAGCATATCTACAAGAAACACAAGCTGCTGTGTGACCAAAAAGCCCAGAAACAGTTTTAATTTTCAAATGAGAAAGATGAGGACCTAGTCTGGTCAGTCTCTTTAGCATCAGTGGACAGCACATCAGTGTTCTAGCTGAACACCACCTCCAGCCTCACTTCTTTTACTTTCCATAGCATTCTGCACCTTAGTCTTTCTCCAGTTTTCAAATGTTCTCCTCTTAGAAAGCAAGCAAGCAAACAAAATCTAGCAACTTAAAGAACCTTTAATCAGTTTTCACTAACCACACAAAAATACAGACATGCACAAATTAAAGTGACAATATTCATTACCTTATTCATTTTACTCAGCTTTAAAATGCAAATGCCTCTGGTGTAGACTATGGCAGCTATTCAATGCCAGTGCACCAATGCTTCTGCTAAACAATGCTAAAAAATTCCTCCTCTGAAGAGGAATATAATTGTCAAGTAAGGAATAACAAAACTTCCAGTGAGTAAACATGATAGATTTTAGAAGGTAGAATGTACTTCCATTGAAATAAGGCATAGATAGAAAGAACGGCTTTAAAACTATTTAGAGAAGCGTCTTCAACTAATTAGAGAATAAAAAAAATGATGGAAAAATATTTTTAGATCTGATTGAAAACTTTACTTCTACAAAAATGTTTTTACGGTTCTTTATAAATAACCAGTCAAACAAAGACAAAACAATTACTTTAGCGTACAATGTAATAGTCAATTTAATATATATTTTTTACTTCTAGTTTTCTCATCCAAATTCTGACCAAACCAGATGGATTGTACGGTATTCATAAAGAACTTATTTTCAACCTTCACAACATTTTTCAGAGGGCCATTTTCTATTAACACCTCAGCTTTTGCTCAGAAATCATGCTAAAATCCTTTTCAGTGGGATAAAGCTCAGGAAGAATGCCACTTGAAATCTGTGATTACTAAAAGAAGGAAGAAAAGGAAAAAATCATCCTACCGATACTTAAGCCTTGATGAAAATACACTTATACCTAATTAACTACCTTTATCTTCATTTGCACCTGGAAATGCTATAGAGAAATAGCACAATTCACTATATAAAACCATCTCTTTAACTGAAGACTGAAAGTAAAATGACATTCACATATGCAACCTATCTTATGATGAATACTAGTTAGAATTTTCAGTTAGTGGCATTTCATTCTTTTTTTTTTCTTTTTTTTTAAATGTAATTGATCAAAAATTATCTTTAATGGGAAGCTGAAATATCTTATATTGCTTATTTCAGACAGAGTGTCTTCGTAGATAAATATCAACTGAAAAAAATATTGTCACTTCTCAATCTGAATGCTCAAAGTAATAGCACAAAAGAGGAGTCTCTAACATTGTAGTCAATTATTTCTGACAGGTGTTCTGCCAGGCACCACGTAAGAGAAGCTAGGTGACTGCTAATAGAGTACTCGGGGACTCTGATCTTGACACAAGAGGAGTCATGGAGTTGGTGACCTTTCTCAGTGGGTTATGATAGTTCCACTGTTACAAGACATCTCTGTTGTAGGGCTGATGTTTTCATAATCACAAATTTTGAGGGAACTGTATGACCTGCCATGACCTCTAGAAAAGCACACATACTACAGACAAAGGGTTCATAGTGTGCTATTAAGAGGTTATAACATTATCAGAATGAAGGAGAAATCAAATCTTGCTTAAATTGAATCAAATTAACCTGTGTTTGTATGAGCGTATATACATGTGTTATATATGGTTACATGTATAGGAAATACTCTTATATTAATTCATAGATCCATACATCTGGAATTTTAGTAAAGATAGATTGAATATCAAAATCTTATTCTAAGATACAAATAATTAAACTTGAATAATGAGAACTGTAACTGCTATCTTAAGATGGGGTTTATAAAATGAAAAAATAATTAATAGCTACAAGATCATAACTAAAAAATTGTCTAATTGTGACTGTTTTTCTACAGACCAATTGAATAATACAAGGTTGGTTCGTTTTTACATTCCAAATAGACCACAGAGCTTTTGTAACTGTCCATGTGCTGTGAGTATACGCAAACATAAGAAAACGAGTAACCTCTTATTTTCTTTGAAGAATGCTTAAAGCAATGATACCAGAACAAAAATAAATTCTTGAAATGATATGTAACATAGACCCATTTGATAGCTCTGTTACAACAATGGAAATACACAGCAGACTACCAAAGTTGGAATCTGAAAAAGACTTTTATAAAATGATCCCGTTGAATTGGAAAAACAGGTAGACAAGAAGTTAGAGACTCCTGAATGGACAGGTCCAGGTAGGTCTTACCTTCTGTTCTCCTGTAGACAGATGGTTTCTCAAGTCTGGACATCTCAGTCTTCTCAGATAGAGAAGATAGACCCAGATACACTTGAATCAAGTAAATGAGACACAATTTTATCTGAAAGACAAGGCAGATAGAGATTCCCCTAGTACATCCACTTAGGTAAAGGAACTCAAAACTGAAACCTAGAAGACTTAAACATTTTATCTGTGAAATTCCTTATGCACAAATTTAAATATTGCCCAATCTGTTTTATGCAAAACTTACAATTTTGTTTAAGTAATTACTTGACAAATGCAACAGAAGTTTTATTGGGGTTTTCTAAGTGCTAAATTAGCTCCTTGCCCTTTACTTAACTCAGTGACATGTTTTGATGTATGCCAGTTATTTTTAATGTGAAGCATGGAGATTCTCTGGAAATTTATGTTTACACACTCCAAACATGGTAGACAGAGAGAAGCGTAGCTTGGACATACACAGTTTACATCCTGAAGTACATAGATACAAAATGATGCATAAATGGTAGCATCAAGTATCAGAAATATTCAAAGCTAAAATTTTACTGACAAATACCATCTCCCCTTTTTGATCTAGCTCATCTCTCCCCTACAATTGATATGTTTTCTAGATCTGCAGTTGTGAATGAATCAGCTAGTTTCCTTAGAAAGGAGAACTCTAAAAGTCTGTACCCATCAAAAGATTTAGACTCAATATAGAGAACATATTAGCTCCCTAAAATGCATTATAAAGGCATTACAGATTAGGACAAAGTGAATCAACCTTTGTTCATCATTTTTACACTTGAAAAAAAGAAAAACAACATTGCTACTTTGGATGGGATTTAAAAGATTAGTAAAGAAAATTATATTCCATCAAAGTATACACACTTTTATGTGTTTAGCCTCAAAGAAAACAGCAGGTGCTACTGCAGTCAGTGAGAGTAATTTGGCTTCAAGATGATGGACAAGGTAAGTATAGGTAACTAAGTTATATTTGTGACCTCATGAACACATAATCTTAAAGTGCGAATGATGCTAAAGGAAATAAACTCACTGTATTTGAAAGACTGAAATTAAAAAAAAACAATGTTTACATGTATAGTAGATCATGGAAAAAGAGCTCAGAATACCTATTTTTTATTGGAATTTTCAGGAGCAACCACCTTTATCCGGACTGAATCATACTGGCTTCCACACGGATCAAATTTGTGCCTGCTAGGTAAATATCGGATCTACCAATAGCACATTCTGTGGCCATAGAATCATAGAATCATTAAACTGCTTAGGTTGGAAGAGATCATAAAAATAATATGGTTCCAACTCTTCTGCTAAGGACAGGGAACATCTAGTTTTGGTCTCAAAGCACCGTTCAACCTGGCATTGAACACCACCAGAGAGGGGACATGAACAAATTCTCTGAGCAACCTGGTGTTTCTCCATCTTCATAATAATTTCTTCCTTATGTCTAATCTATATCTGCTCTCATTTATTCTAAAATCATTACTTATTGTTCTGCAGGCCCTAGTAAAATCTTTAAAGGTTTGTCACAACAGATCATTCAAAAGTTTGGAGTGATGATGTTACAGTCCTTTCCTATTAAATCTGCGGCCTGGCAATATAATCTTAACTTCATTAGAGCCTCCAGGGGAAAATGAATGGCAGATGAGAATTTTAATTTTGAATTAATAGCTTAAGTTCAACAAAATGCTTTAAAAAAATGTAAGACTCTGCTTTAATGCTTAACTAAATTGGGATACAAGTTCCTCTCAGGAGTAAAATGAAACGAGATACAGATGCATTCTCTGTTATGCTACAAAGACTCTAGCAATCTGAGCATTTATCAACATATGGCTCACTTCAAAACTTGAAATGCAGTAATTGTGGGAACTAGGTTTACCGTTAAACAACTATAAGCCTATTTCAGTCATTGTGTTGATCAGAGTTTATTGCTGGGCTGCGTCACTGGAGAAGCTAATGTGAGTTGATTTTTCTAATCTTGCATTCTTCTTGAGGTCTTTGGCTCCTTCATGGAAAGCTTATGAAAATGTGTTTTACAGACATGTCTGTGTGCTTAGCTCAGACACTCACTTATCATACAATGTGTACAATCTCTGTAGCTCTATTCTGATGGTAGGAACATTCTATGACATGGAAAGCACACTTCAACAGATACTGCAAATGCAGGATCAACAGCATTCCTTCACTTTCTCATCTCAACTAATTTTTTGTACAGGGAGTAAAAATATCACTCCACTGTTACTGAAAGATTAGAGAAATCGCCAGCTTGCATTTGTCAGTATAATAATATAAGAGTTTAAACATTTGAAGATTTGATCTGATGAGAAAGAATTGCATAACAAGATAAAAGAAGCTCTGAACAAGAAAGCTAAAAATCTCTTTAAAGTTCTCATACCTTTTGGGCTATTGAAACAGATTTGATGAAATCCTTCTAGCTTGATGAAGAGACAATATTCTACAACAGACCTGGTAACAGATGTTTACTAATCACTGATACTTTTTGCATATTTAAAGAGGAAATGGCTTTTAGAGGCACTACTGATGTAATTATAAAAGATACAGAAACCACGCAAAGGTTTACTGAAACAAAATCTAACCTGGGAATAAATGTTAAAGCTGCTGTAGTTTTGAATCAAGAACTTGACTATACTTAGCTAACTACTTTAAAAGTCAAATTATATATAAATAATAAAAAAATATTTTTTGAAAACACAGTATTTCCTTCACTTTGCTCAAACTTTCAGATCTGTTTTGAATTTTCTATTCTAGAAAATGGACACCTCAAAGGAAAAATAGCTTCATTCAAATGCAGTCATTTTAAACAATGCTTCCTTAAAAGAAAATCTGATTATAATGGGATAATGTTATATACTTTGGAAGAAGACACAGCTCAAAATGGTAGAACCAACATGTTCAATTAAAGCAGAACAGAAATTTCTCACACTCTGCATAACCTTGTATAGGCTGTATAGATAACATTTAGGGACTTTCATTATCAGATTTGAGCTAGAGAAATCAGATTGCTTTTGAGACCTGCTGTACCTACTCACTTTGAAAAAGAAAATGAGGTCTAATATTTTTCTATAAGAAGCACCAACTTGTACTGCACTGCTATATAAAGCCCCCCCTCCCCCCTTCCCCTCCCAGAATTCTCCATTCAGCTTTGGCGCCTCTGACATAAGAAGGAAATGGAGATGTTGCAGTGAGTCCTAAGAACAGTAAGGATTATCAGAGGGCTGGAACACCTTTCCTTTGAAGACAGGCTGGGGGAGTAGTTGTTTAGCATGGAGAGGCTTCAGGGAGACCTCATAGAAACCTTCAAGTACTTAAAGGGAACCTACAAGAAAGATGGGAACTCTATCAGAGAGCTTAGTGATAGGACAAGGAGTAACAGTTTCAAACTACAAGGGATTAGATTTAGAATAAACATTAGGAAGAAATTATTTACTATGAAGGTGGTGAGGCAATGGATGAGGTTGCTCAGAGAAGTTGTGCATGCTCCATCTCTGAAGGCCAGGTTGGGTCGGGGGTTGGGCAACAAGGTCTTGTGCAAGGCATTCCTGCCCATAACAGGGGGGCTGGAGCTAGATGGACTTTAAGGTCTCTTTCATCTCAAACTATTCTGTGGATCTATGATTCCATGATACTGATTAAGAAAATGATTGTTTTTGTTTTGTTTGTTTCTGGAAACAGGCAACAGTATAACCTAGCCATACACACAGTTACAAAGAAGACTGAAGACATTATCCTGGCAATTGCCTGTTCCTTAAAGGAGTCCAGTATTTCCTCAGCATTTTCTAATAACTAGAACATATCAGAGCTACTTATCTCCTAGATATTCAGCCATGGACTCATATTATTCTAGTCTGTCTCCCCTTTCCTAAGGTCAGAAACAACTCTAAATTGCCTGATTTGAAAAATAATTGATGAAACTCTCCTTGTCAGGTATTTTATGACTGATAGGTAACAGCAAGACTGACAGATAAACAAAATGTGGAACTCTTCTAGAAGAGTGATACTCAATCTTTTTAATAGAAAATAGCATCCAAAGTATCAGACTACCTTAACAGAAGAATTTCTGGCATGTCAGAACATCAATGCACCTATTGAGAAAATGCACTTTGCAATGAATGTTTGGAGTAAGGACAAAAAGAAATTGTTAGTAGGAGATGCAGCAAAAATTGTAGTAGTCTTTACAGCAGTCTGCATAGCAACAACTGAATTCTGCAACTAGCTGTGTGGAGCTGAATCATATACATAATAAAAATATTCGTAATGTCTATGGAAGGATTATATTTTCTTAAGATTTAACAAACTCCTGAATGTTTTTGAAGGTAGAAAGTTCTACCAGCTTTCAAAATTCTACAGTTTTGCATTTGCTTAAAGAGAAAAATGTCATATAACTTTCATGTCTTATCAGTAGGTAAAATACTGATTTGCATCTCAATAAGAATTGATTCATATTTCCTCTTTTAAAACATTATTCATGTTATGAGTGTTACTAAACAAATCTTCCAAATCGACTTATATACTAGAGAAGCAAGTGATTCTTGAGAGGAGCTGCTGACTCCCTCGAGGGCAGAGAGGCCTTGCAGAGAGATCTTGGCAAATTAAAGACTTAGGCAATCATCAACCACATGGAGTTTAAAAAGAGCAAGATTGTGCACCTGGAATGGGATTACCCTGGGGACACAGGAAACTGCAGAACAGCAGCATGAAAAGAGATCTGGGAGTTCTGGCTGACAGCAGGTTGAATGTGGGTAGCCAAAAGGACCAACTATGTCCTGGGTTACATCAAGCCCACCCTGTCAGAGAGCAAGGATAGGGACTGCCCCACCCTGCTCTGCATTGTTCAGCCTCACCTTGAGCACTGGGTGCAGGTTTGGGCACCACAGTGTAAGAAGGACATAAAGCTATCAGAGAACACCCAAAACAGAACTATGAAGATGGTGAAGGGTCTACAGGGCAAGACGTATGATGAGCTTCTTAGGTCCCTTGGTTTGTTCAGCCCAGAGTAGAGCAGACTAAGGGAAGGTCTCAAGGTAGCCTACACCTCCTCATGAAGAGAGTGGAGGGGTAGTCACTGATCTCTTATCAGTCAGGTCAGGGATAGGGAAAAGATTCTTTGTCTTAAGAGTGTTTGGGCACTGGAACAGGCTCCCCAGGGCAGTCAAAGCCCCAAAACTGAAGAAGTTCAAGAAGTGCTTGGACAACACTCATAAATGTGTTTTGATTTTTGGGTAGTCCTGTGTGGAACCAGATGTTAGACGTGATGATCCTTTTTATACCTCTCCAGCTCAGAACACTCACCGGAATGAGTAGTGAATATACATCATAGTTACCACAGATGCAATTAAGGATTTTATGCCCAACTATTATCAACATGGTTAGATTATTTAAAATTAGGATGACTGGAGAGTTTACCCGTAGCAGTTCTAGAACTCACTAGTATCATATGTATGAAATTTTAGTATACATTTCTTTTACATGTAAAATCAACCAAGGAATTCTTTCCTTCATGTGGTCACCTTTTCCTAACTTGTCTTAAACTGTGTGTGCTGTATTTGAGATCCCCACCAGTGGTGTCACATGACTGTGAATAGGATGTGCGAGTTAATTTTGCCTTCAGTTTCCTGACATCCTTATCACAGGTAATATATTACATGAGAAATGGCTAGGACCTTATAGCTCATCGGAATTACACACACAAACCTCACCAAAGTATGAGGGCTGCTTCAAAAGTAATGCCTCCTATTTTATTATGTTGATGTATGTTGGTGGTATGACAGTAAAAGATGAATCTTCCCACCAATATTCCATTACATTTTTTTGCTGTGCAGAAAATGACAGCAGAGGGATAGTCTTACAAAATGACATCTGACATGGAAATATATACGAAGCAAAGATGCATCACTGAATTCCTCTATCTGGAAAAAAAATTGCACCCACTGACACTTGTTGATTCTTGTTGAACATTTAAGGAGACAAAACAGTGGATGTGAGCACTGTCAGGTGGTGGATTGTGTGTTTTGGCAGTGGTGAAAATAACGTGAAAGACAAACCACATTCCTGACAGTCATGAAGATTTTTTAGGAGCATAGTATGAGGGCTCTTGTTCATCACTGATGAAGTGCAGAACTATCTACACATAATTACAGATAAAAAGTGTGTTTGTTGGTACAGTGGAAAACTGGTCTTCCCTAAAATTTATGGTTAATATGATGGAATGATAATCTTACACAATAAAGTCTCCCCCCTCACTATCTGTAACTCGTGAATTGCAGTTAAGACTGCATTGCTTGTCTCACTTAACTTGGGATATACTGATTAGTTAATTCTATACTAGTGAAAATGCCTTTTCAAACTGGTTGATTAGACATGCTGCATCTGGATCATGGCTCACACACACAATTGCAGAGGCTGTGAGTATAGATAATGACAAACAGGTAGGTCTTCCTTTGATCTTCGATAAGTATAGAACTTGTTATGTTCTTATGTGTGTAGGGTAAATAACCCCCAAGGATGGTACTTCAATGAAAATAGTATGGAGAATGGTATATTTTAATAGGCCTATATAGATGGCACACAAATAGCTAGTAAAAGAGGGTAGCTCACCTTTATGATGATAGAGGCTTGCTGTAAACTCCACGTGGGAGGGATCTCCAAGAAGAGATCCTTCCCTGGTGGTGGTCAGCCCTTAAATGGGGTTTGGGAGAGGTGGAGCCAGGCTCCACCCTTTCCAATCACACAGGTTTATCACCCTCACCTGTGCCCCTTATGACTGACTCAGTGCTCACCTCAGGTGACCAATCAGTGGTTCAGGCCATGATTCAACAGTTCCCATACATATATGATATATTCAGAAGGTGCAGGGTTTGTCTTGTCCAGAGTTTTGACATCTAAACCATATAAATTGCTTCCTTTGCCCAAGGAAGGAACTAATTTCTTCCTTGAAACAGTTCAGCCCATCCTAAAATATTTGCCTCCACAAGGTGTTTATTTATCTTAATTTGTTTCAAAGGAAACCAAAAAGGTAGTTGAGGTTTCTCTTTCCTAAAAGTTGCAGAAAGTCATGTGCTCTAACTTGCTCTGCAATCTTCAACACTTTAAGGTTATATTTTGAATGATTAATATCCGTTATGCTTTTTCTTTTTTTTCCAATTTGAAAAATAAATAAAAATGCAGTGATCTTAAGGGGCTTTGTCAGAAAGGAAGGGGAAAGGTCAGAAGCTCTGGAGTGTTTGACTCCACAATTATTTATTTATTTCCATGAGAAGTTGGTACTGCTGTTCCTAGTGTTTTCCTCTTAGTTAATGAACTTGTGATGGAAAGGTGTGTGTAATTAGAGCTGTCAATATTGAATTCTAAATGTGCACTGCAGTATGAATTTAATCTAAGCTTCCTTATTCCCAGTCCTCCCTCTCCTTTGCCACTGGGGGAGGCTGAAGCACTTGACTGCTGCTGTGGTAAATTGGGTCCTAATAAGTATGATGCTTTACTGCTTCTTGTTTTTGCTAAGATACCACTACAGCATTTCAGAAGAACTCACCTGGGCATTAATTCAACAAGAAATGTTGATAGGAGTATTATATTTTCCACATTTTGATATCTCACTGAATGACATGCATATAGAGAGGCCTGGCAACTGGTTTATGTCAGTGACTGATGTGCTTGTCATTTCAGCCTCAGATTTGGCTGATTCACCTCTGCTAGGCTTTGGAATATTATTCTTCTTGGTGTTACATATAATTTTGCAATTTTAACTAGCAAGAAGAAAAAAATTTACAGGATGAGCCTGTGGTAAGAACATTTAAATATTATAAAATACCTTTTTTTTAATGTCAGGAAAGAGGTAATCTCAATGCACGTCGTCTCAGTCAGTAACAGCAGGTTTATTCAGAGATGGAGAGGATGTATAAGTAGGAAATATGCATTTTTAGTGCAATAGATTTGTTCAAGTCATGTGTTTACATCCATAGGGAACTCAGTCATAACTGATAGAACTGAAAAACAAGATGATAAGAAAAACAAAGTGTATCTATAAAAACCTTCTAGTTTAGGATGGACATTTTTATGCTGTGTAGGATCATATCAAGGATCAGGATGAATTTGCACTTGAAGTAGAAATAAGCAATGCTACAAATATTTCATTAGGAACTATGGATGCACAGAGCCATCTTCCAGTCTACAGGTTATTTTATTATTTATTACATCAGTTTATACATTCAGGAAAGAAAGAAAAACAAATAGAATCAGAAAGAGAAAGAGGAAGAGAAGGACAAAGAACAAAGGCCCAATTCATTCTAATAATTAATGCAAAAATAAGTCTTTTGTTTTGTTTTGAAAAAAGCAGCCCCTCCATATGGAAATGCCAGCAGATGGTCCCTATTTCTCTGAAATAATGGTGTTTAAAATGACCAGATCGAGGCTTCCTCAATCGGATCATATTCCTGCTACAATATACCAGATTTTGAAGCAAGGTTTTTCATTCAGCACAGAAATAAAAATAGTTCAGAACCATTTAAATCAATGTTTTGTAGTTTGTTTCAAAAAGATTTCATTACACAGTTTAGTAGGAAGATTTGAAACACATTTCAAATTGTAAAAGGAGTGTACTTGGGATTTTGGTCCTCACACTAACCAAAATCAACTGCAAATTTGCTATCCATCTCCTCAGCAGTATCACACTGTGAGAGCTGAAATAGGTGAAAATTAACCCTGATTCATACTACTGCACATCTATATTCCTGTCTGCCTGAAACAACACCTGACTTCCTTCAGCTTATTTCTCCCGTGTTGCACTGTAATATGCTATGCTCACTGTTACTAACAGGCTATCAGAGAGGCATCGCAGAGGAGTAAAGGTGTGGAGTGATAATGGGTGGCATACTAGAGAATCTGCTGCTATTAACATCTCACAGCACTGGAGATCCAATAGCTGCAAAAAACATAGGTCAGCAGTGTGCACTTGCAGCCCAGAAGGCCAACAGTATCCTGGGCTCCATCAGAAGAAGGGTGGCCAGCAGGGAGAAGGAAGGGATTGTCCCTCTCTACTCTACCCTCTTGAGGCCTCAGCTGGAGTACTGCATCTAGGTCTGGGGCCTCCAATTCAAGAAATATGTGGAGTTTTCGAAGACGGTCCAGAAGAAGACGACAAAGATGATTAGAGGGCTAGAGCACTCCTATGAAGACAGGCTGAGAAGACCTCATTGTGGCCTTCCAATATTTAAAGAGAGATTATAAACTGGAGGGAAATAAACTTTTTACACAATTAAATAGCAATAGGACAAGGAGAAATAGTTTTAAACTAGAAGAGAGGATATTTAGCTTAAACATTAGTGGGAAGTCTTTCACAAAGAGTGTGATGAGTTGCTGGAACAGGTTGCCTGGTGAGGCTGTGAACGCCTTGTCCCTGGAGGTTTTCAAGGCTAGGCTAAATGTGGTCCTGACAGCCTGATCTAGTGTCAGATTTAGTGAGTAGCAATCCTGCCCACAGCAGGGGAGCTGTAATTAGATGATCCTTGAGGTCCCTTCCATCTCAAGTCATTACATGACTCTATGGTTCTAACTCATCAATGGCCAGTTACAGAAATAAGACATGGAGCTGGGCTAAACTGGGTTTAGGGGTAGAAGAGAAAACAAAAAATACTATCTAATGTACGTAAAAAACACCATATGCAGTAGATCTGGATATAACATGGACCAATGAAAAAATAGAGATGGTGTATAAGCATGTCAAAAAACATAGAAGAATGACCCAAAATGGACCCTAGTCTAGGGAGCTGCTTTGGCATGTGGGTTGGACCAGGTGGTCTCTATAGGTCCCGTCCAACCCCTACAATTCTGTGATTCTTGAATGAGGAAGTAGCCAATAATATCAACAACCTATTTCTCACAGAATAAGGAGGACAAGCTGATAATCTGTGGTGTTACCTTCTCTAGAAGTCCAGATGTAATTTCAGTAGCTACTTTAACCAATTTAAGATTCAGAGGAGCAGCGCAATGGTAGGCAGAAACAGAAAAAAATGAGAATAGAAATTAAAAAGTTTGTGTAAAAAATGTTATTGTGTTATTAATAATATTAAGGCAAGTTGTTCTCACTGCATTTTTATTTATTATTTTTTCTGTAAAATTAGATGTAGATTAAAAAGAAACCTTAAGTTAGACTGTTAAATATCAGCTGAACTAACAATAAATTCATGGTTATATATATATATTTGTATGGAATGCTTCTGCTTTGTTTGTAAGAAAAAGTTTGATGAGCTAGTGAGAGCAATCAGTTGAATTTGCAAATCAATTTAATCCAGCTTGAAGACTTTTGGCCAGTAGGAAACAGTCATTAGTCATTAGAAAAATGAGGATGCAAGTGGAATTTTACAACTATGAAAGGAGTTCTGGATAAAATAATGCTATTTCTAGTGAGAAAGTCACAAATACAAATATCTCAATATTTGGAGATGCAGTAATGGGAAACTACACATGCATACCTCACCCTTATTCAAAGTAGTTTTAAAAATGAATTTTCAATGCATAAATGTGGATTTTTAAACATTTTTAGTTTGCCGCTATTTTCTTAGAAAAAGAATAACACACAAAGTAAAATCATGCAGATATAAAGCAATTTGAAAATAAGAGATCACCCCCTTTAAGCAGCTATGAGCAACTATTCTAGTCCCACATTCTTTGGAAATGTCTTTTTTTTTTTTCTCATCTTTCTTCAAGTTCTCAGCCACACGACAGGTAGATGGTGACTGATGACAGCAGAGAAGCCAAAGGAACTCTGAAAATATTTCTGTTTAATGTGGCTGGAACAGTGACACAGCCTTTTGAACATTTTGATATCCCTCACTAGCTGACATTCTGCTTAAAAAAAAATCCCTGTCAACTGGAGCATCTGACACATGGACTAAAAGTCATGAGATTCAGATCATCATCATATGATCCACTGAATGCCTGATGGCATTGTAAATGACAATACACACCTGAATGTCAGGACAATGGAGCACTGAAGGAATACAACATCCAAGCATGAGGCTTTGAACATATAGTCACTGATACATTCCCATTTTCTTCAGTGATTCTTAAAAAGAAAGAAAGAGAAAGAGAAAGGACAGGGCAGGGNCTAAGATGTATTGAGAGTCTTTTGTTCTCAAACATGTTTGGTACACCTTTTATCTAACAGAGAATGAGTGAGAAATATCAGGGGCAGGTGCTAGCTAAAAGAAAAGGGCTGTTGAACCCCTGAAGAAGATGAGGAGATCTACTCAACCCTGTTAAGATCTATATCCTCTCTGTGATCTAACCAGGAATATGCAGCCTTCTGGTACAGTTACACGTCCATATTAGTGCTGAAATGTTATTTAATTTTTACAAAGACTTGTGTCAGAAGAATTATGCATATCACATATCTTATGATTTGATTAAGGAATTTTTTTCGATTTGTGTTAGAGAGTTTATTCTGAAAAGAGAGGAGAAGGGAAGGGAAAGAGAAAGGAAAAAAAAAAAAGGAAAAGGAAAAGGAGCAAGAAGTAAGGAAGGAAGGAGGGAAGGAAAGGAGGGAAGAAGGGAGTGAGGGAAGAGAAGGGAAGGGAAGGGAAGGGAAGGGAAGGGAAGGGAAGGGAAAGAAGAAGGGAAAGAAGAAGGGAAAGAAGAAGGGAAAGAAGAGAAAAAAGAGAAATTTGGTTTGTCTTGTATTCCTGGAGGGTCATTTAGCAGTTGTACAGTGTCCAGCACTGATAAATCTCTCAAGTACTGAAGCTGGGCAAAATAAATCTCCTATCTCTTTGGGGAAATTACAATAGCTGGAAATGCTGGTAGTGAGAGAGAATTTTATGTGGTGCCACAAATGGATTCGCAGGCACTGATGATCAGGCAGCAATTGCTGAATGCAATCAAATACCCACTTAACATGGGCAGAGCTCTGCACTGTATGAATAGAATTAATCTAGCAGTGCAGCCTTTCTGGACAGTTAAAATGAACCACATTTATGCTATTAACTATATTTGTACCCAGACAGGTATGTGTGGAATCAGATTTCTCTTCTTTTCTGCTTGATTCCAGTTAAGAAAGTTCAAGTCTTTGCAGGCAAAGAAGGTTCAAGCCAGGGAACAAATCCTGAGTAAGCCATTTCACTATTTGTTTTTATAGTAAAGACGGGGTCTTCGGGACTGCTTGGGGAGAGAGTAATGTATATAAAGGGCTGAAATGCAGTAGTTGATTACACTACATTGCTGATAAATTTGGGAATTAAATATGACATTCAAAATGGCAGCTACCATGGTCTGTGCCATTTCATACTTTAGATATAAGACAAATATAGGAAAAAATAATATGGGTTATCCTTTCTATTCTTTTCTTAATCCTATCTTCTCCTAACTGAACCTATCCTATCCTAATCTATTCCATCCTTCATGTTGTCCCTTTCCTGTGAGAAAAATCATCTTAGTATAGCATCCACAAAAATAATGTAATGAACTGAAAGCCACTGTGTCCTGGCATGCTGCGCTATTACCTAAGCCAACAGGACTAAAATTAGTTTTCGTTTTAAAAATTCCCTTTGTAGTTGAATACTTCAAGCATTTTATTTTATTATATATTTTCAAGTATATTATTTTATTACTTATTACTTATAAGTAACTTTCAACCTGAATCATCATATTCCTCTGCTGCCAATAGGAGTGCAGAGCAACAAAGCTTCATGTCTGGGATGCTCTTGAGCAAGGGGGAATAAACTTCAGCCTTTGACTGTTGGGTGAAAACACAGTCTAGTCAAGACATTTGAAGTGCCCTAGTGTCTGTTGTGGTTGGTTTGTTCCTGTGTTTCTCCTGAAAGATGGATAGAGGCCAAATCTTCCAGATAAATGTACTAGATGAATTTATCTCCCAGATTAATGTGAGTATGAATCACTTTCATGTGAACTCTGGGCTAATGAATAAGTAATTACTGAAATATGTATTTGAAGTTGAGTGGGAAACAGGGAGAACTGCAACACCTATGCCAATTTCACTGCGTGACTCAGTTTATTCATTTCTAAAATGAGGACAATTATGTGTTGAAAGCTTACATTTATGATCTTTGAAAAGACTCCCAAGATCCTTAGTCAGAAAGTAGCACAGAAGAGAAAGAATTTCTTTCTTATTCTGAATTTTATTTAAAAAATGTTTTGAAAATGTTTCTGATAAGTTTTACAAAAAAAAATTCCTATAGAAGATATTTTTTCTTTCCTAACGTTATCTTTGGTGTTTGGTTACAAGTAATGTTNTAGTATTCTAACAGCTCTCACTAGCAATACAGGTAAGAGCCTATAAGACTTTCTGTTATAAACCAGGATTTTCAGGATTAATATATCAGCTTTTTAAAATCCCATTGGGTTAAAACTTGTCATACAAGCTGTCAACCTGTATCTAATATTTTTTTCCTAAAAGAAAATGGATTAAAAACTTAAAATTTCTTTAGATGTGAACCAGTATCCAGAATAGATGCTTTTTTTGTTGACATGCTTTCCTTTCATCAGATGAAGCTAGAAATACTGTCAGATACGTTTGCAACAATGCACACAATCACTATGATGTGATCTAGAAATTTAAGGGGTAAAATCTGCATAAAATGGCCCACATACGCTTTCTAACTCTCTTGTCTGATGGCTGAATAGTAGATTAATGAAAAGATTAATGAAGTAGGCTTGCAGCCTCTTAATGTGGATTTTACAGGATGCTAGTTAAAAGGATTGTATTTAGTAACTGGAAAGACTGATTGCAACCTGCATTACTGAAACCACATGAATCACTGAATTAGCATATAGGATCAAGACAACAAGCGATTTTAAAAGTATTTAAAATCATTTCTTGACTGATTAAGTTCTTCTCCTAAGCAAGAGCATTTTGCTTAACGTCAGTGAATATGAAAAGCACAGTCTCATTCCTCAAGAGCTACTTAGTCCTCTCTTTTTCTTACCCAAGCAGATAGCTACAAAAGCAAACCACTTCAGCATCACCAGCTTTCACACTAAGATAGAAGATCTTTGAGAAGGTACTCTGCTATTCAAAGTTAATGAAATACTAAAAAAATACAGGACTGTAGGAACAGATTACGGTACAGGAAATGGCTGTTGGTGTTTCAGCAACAGATCCAAGGTATATCTATCATAGCAGTCAGCACAGGAAATCAGTTTGTAGACAGCTGTCCTCTTCCTGATCTCTGTCCTGAGAGATCTAACAGTGTGCTGACAAACCCCTGTCCCACTGGCAGTAGTGTCACGTCTATATTCTGACCCTACTGATCTCACAGGACCAGAGCCTGGGACAACCTCCCGTCTGTCTTCCCTGCTGCAAGTCTAATCTGTAGGTTAAAATAAAGATTTGCAGAACTTCTGAGCCATATTACTACCAAACACATCTGTGTACAAATGCAAATGTTTGCAAGCCCATGTGTGGACATGCTTGTTTATGTTCATCCAATTGTAGGAAATGACAAAGGAACCTGCCTTCCCTTCTCTCTGCCAGACCACCCTAATGCAAGAGCTCCTCTCTTGCCCTTGCTTGTAGGTTCTGCTTTTGTTTTGTTGGTTTTTCTTTTACTGTTGAATACCCAGAGACAGCAAGGTTTAGAAGGCAGGTGGAAGGAGAAAAGGCTGGGGAGTACAAGAACAGCACATAAATGTCGATTTCACAAGAGTAG
Organism: Odontophorus gujanensis; assembly: GCA_013399175.1. Taxonomy (NCBI): domain Eukaryota; kingdom Metazoa; phylum Chordata; class Aves; order Galliformes; family Odontophoridae; genus Odontophorus; species Odontophorus gujanensis. Next base: position 221,983 of record VXAB01008226.1, on the reverse strand, counting down.
TTGAGTATTCATTAGAAACATATTTATAGCCACTCCCTGTGCACATACTTATTAAATTGGTCACACATTTTTTTGCTGCTGTTTGCTAAACATGCTGTTGGGTTTTACTGAATACCTATCTGTTAAATCCCGAATGGTGTTCTGCTTCAATTGAACCTAAGTTCTTAACCATATGCTGCATGCTACAATGTTAATTGGAAATATTTATAGCACTGAATTGCGGATAACCATTTGTTTTCCATACGTACCAGTTATTTAACTTATTTTTTTACATAAGTAACATTTTGTAACATAAGAAAATCTGAAGATTGCCTTTTTATATATTTCTTTAGATGCTAATGTATTTATTCCATTTTTTTCTCCTATTTCCAGAGCTAAAAGAAATTCAAAGGCAGAGGTGACTCAGTGAGACCTAGGAATACACAGTGTCTTCCATCTGAGTGTGGAGTGACTTCTATCCAACACGTGGCCTTGGGCAATGGTACTTGTTGCTTTCCTTCCTACCCCCTACTCCCCTAAGTGCAGCTTAGTTTGAGGTTTCATAAAACCTTTGCAAGTCTTTGAAATGGCATGAAAGGAAAATATTGCAGAACTTCACTGAAATTGGAATGGCAATTACACTGTAAATAGCTGGAGAGAGGCATTTTGGTGCTGAAATGGCAATATCAGTTTTGTTCTGATATTTTACTTAAAATAAATTGTTTTTTACAGATAGAGCTGTCTCTTCGCATACAGCTATTTAAATAATTTCTCTGTAACCCATTGTGGAAAGAGCATTTTCTGAGCTCACTCTCTATATTTCATGCCATGTTAAATGCATTTTAATGATGGGTTCCAGACTTTCCTCTTCCATTTTAAAGTAAATATAAAATGAAACAGAATAATAAAAACAACAAAGTTTCTCTTTTCCCCAAGAACTGAAATGTAAAGGACTTTATTACTCTAAAACCTACAGTATATTTAATAGGTCTGTAATTGCATTTGTACTAGTGGGGCATCACAGAGAGACTTCAGCATGAAAGAGCTCTGAGTTCAGCTTCACCCAAATCTGTAGAAAAGTGATTTACATCCAGATTAATTTTCTGTCTCACAACTGACATAGTTATTTGGTACTGTATAATACGGATCCTACCAAAAGAGAGTTCTACTTGGAGTTACACAAAGTTACACTGAGGACGCAAAACAGTGAAGAATTAGCTTCTCTTCATCTAATGCATAGAACATTTGTTAGATTAATCTAAGTCTCTCTTGTACTTCTTTTTCCTTACTCTGAAAACCTTGCCAAAATCTCTCATTGCATAATTTAAATTCTCTAAGCCAAATTAAAACATCATCCATTATAAACTCTGAAAACTTTCTAGCTCACTTAGATCTACCCAATTAATCTCAGAAATATCTTGGGAGTAAAACTTCTACTGACGTGTATTCATTGAAATGAGTAACATCCAAATAGTGACTTTTAACCTGAATTTACTGAGCACTCCTTTCCAAACTCCATCTGACATTTTTCCCTGGTAAACCCATCTGAGACTTCTTCAGAAGCATTAGTTAGACAACGTGCATTTTCTGGCTTTGTTTGAACAGTGTTCTTTGTATTAATGTTTTCAGATCACGGCAGTAGCGCTTATTATTTTTTCAGACATTCTTTTTTGTCATGATATCATAAACTTTATCATTTATTTTATTATATCATCTCATAAATAAGTCTGATTTTATTTGTGGATGAGTCACTAACATCTCCTGGTTTATCTGTCCTGATGTGCTGACTTTTGTCTGTACCTTATCAGCCTTAAATTATAGTTAGGGATTGATTCTCTGCCTCTTGCTGTTAAAAATACATTTTGAAACAACTATATGGTTCTGCAGTATTCTCTGGTACATATTAGTTCCTCTTGCATGCTTGCATCCTCTGAGCTTTGGCATTCATGTTGTTTCACTCTTCTTGCCTTTTTCTGTTCATTCAACATCCCCTTGTGCAGGGATGAAAGCAACAGCCCCCTACAGCCTCACACACTGTATTCCACTGATATAAGAGCTGTGCTATTTGCTTATGCCTGAGAACTTGTATAAACTTTTAACTCTCAGCAAAACTGTGTCATTCACATATGCATAAACATAGGAGCATGTTAGAGAAGCAGAAAAGAAGGCTTTTTTTATCAGCAAGAATACTTGATGAGTTACAAAATTTGTATATGTATCTGTTTTCTGTGCTGCTACCTCTTTTTCCTCTTTTACTAAAGGTAATTTCCCTGGGTCCAATACCCTAAGGACACTTTGTTCGTATAGTCTCTCAGATGGAAATTATGCATAAAATATTGAAATTCTACAGGAATATTTTTTGAGGAATTTTCTTTGGAAATCCTGTTTATCTTCAGGATGAAACTCCTCTCTATAAATCAACATAACTTCTGAGTATAACACAGTGCTATGTGTTATAATACTACACTATTGCAAAATAAAGTAGAAACATAAAAATTTCCTGTATTTTTTTTTTTATTATTATAGCAGTCTGGATCTTTTGCATATATTTTTTTCTTCTGTTATTAAAAGACTTAAACTAACACGACCACAGACAAACAATTTTTTTCCCCCTCCCTCTCTGCCTCTTTCTTTTCCAGAAGTTTCTAACCCATTTATTAACAGACTAGATAACAAAAAAGTACAGCAATGTGTCTGCCTTCAGGAAACTCATATGCAATCTACGAACATTTATTTATCCTTTGATGTCATTAGGTTAAAGCAAATGTCCTTCTGTCAAATCTGCAATTTTTGAGATCAAATTAAATCTACACATTATTTAGATCTGACATCCAATCTAACTGTCTTCAACTTCCAGAATTTTCAGGTACATATGTGACATATATAGGGACAAAGCATAAACTGCAGCCTTGTTTTTTCTTTTTTTCTTTTTTGTAAATATTTTTTAAATTTTTTAATTTTTAATTTTTATTTTTCCAAAGACTACATTTTAAAATAATTTTTGAACTGCTGATATGTAATCTAAAATTGTTCAAGTCCTCCATTTCATCTGAATATTGAAGATTCATGTTAAAGGATGTAGTTAGTCACGGGATATGAGATGCTTAGTTTTATCCTGTCAATGTTGTGAGCAAGAATCTAAAAAGAGATTGTCAGGATACGAGAGAATAAAGCACCCTTGTCCCAAATACATATAATTATCATTCTAACCACCACAACAATATTTTAGAAACTTTATTTTTATATCCTTATTGTAAACAAATTATTTTTTTAAAGTGAGACCAATTCCCTAACCACAGTCATGGTATTTTAATAATGGCTATATCTTAGTGTCTTCACTGAAGATTAACTGAGGCAAACAGCACTCATAAGCAGTAGATAGACTTCATCACTGTTAGCTCAACCCAGGGTTCAGAGAGCCACTTCACTCTTGTCTGGTTCCACGGAGATGAGAGTATATATTTCCTTCTATCAAAGTTTTTCAAGCAACGATCAGCATTTAATGTGGTAACTGGACTCAATTCACTTTAATTAAAAAAAAAGAAAAAATGAAAAAAATCAAAGCCTATGTTTACCTGACCTCCCCCAAAAAAGTAAAGATTGCATCAGAAAAAAGTACAGGAACTTAAATATATGTAAAACAAATAAACTTAAAAACACCATTACCTAGAAATAAGCAGAATTTAATGTTTTCCTTTGGAAAATAATACAATCTGCAGTAGTTCCAAAATAGCTATTTTAACTAGTAAATAATAAAAAGAAATTTCTGAAGACATAAATGGAATTGTAGGAGATAGTAAAGAGAGGGCTTAACTCAGATGGAGGTACAAAAGGAAGCATTAGAGGGAAAAAAGAAAAGGCAATAAAAAGTCAGGGAAAGGTAAAACATGGAAAAGGCAAGGGAGAAGGGAGGGTATTCTCAAACTTTTTAACAGGAATACTAATGCCCATTTATTCATAAAGGAGGCTCACAGATGAAGCTGGAAAGGAAATCACATCATGCATGGCAGAAAGAGGGAAAAGCATTTTCTTGACACTAAATCGGGTGGCTAATTTATCCACAATAGTGTGTGTGAGGAAGTACGGCCATCAGAGATAGCAGTGTACCAACAGTTTGTTCCTGATGTCACTAACCTGTAGGTCTTCGTTAAAAGATAAAGAAGTAAATAAATAAATAAACAAATTACAAAAAAAATGGAAAATCTTCATAGATAAAACTAAACTATTCAGAAGTGACAACTTCTTTGTTTATTACAGGCTACTACTGAATTTTTGGAAAAGTGGAATTGTTTTGTGGTATGCCTACCCTGATGTGCCAGATCCTTTCAAAGCAAAAGCAAAGCTTGTCCCCAGTATCACTCTAGAACAAACTATTGTTCAGAAGAATACTTCTTGGTGGATTTAAATCTCTTGTGGACATGACAGCAATGAAACTGGGAGACACTGGGCAGAAACAGGGAATTATCTTGTTTCCCAATGAAAAGAAAACTTTGGAGAAAGGGAGACATGGGATCTCTCTAGAATGAAACAGAGCAAAAGGAGACACACAGACTCCCCAGGAGTAGTGGTATGAGGTTTATCCTCATAGAAGATGTAGTTCAGATGAGAAGCAGAGCCCTTGGGGAGGAAGGGGCACAAAGTGCACAAACCACATCTCATGGGTCTCCAAGGGATCTCAGCCAGCATAAATGAATGTCAAGCTAGAACAAAACATTTGATTTTAGTTTTCTCAGTGGAGAAAAAGCAAAATCAATATTTTCAGGTAGGAAATTAGAAGAGAGCAGGGAATAAGAGGACATAAACCAATGGGAAATGGATATTTGTTTGCCTGAACTTTGTTCATTTCCTCTGGAAAGTATATTATTTCTTTAATTTAATCAAAGATCTATATCAAACTGTTGTAGAAGAAAAGATAGACAACAGCTTGTCATAGAAACTGAGGCATAAGCACACTTTGGATAAAGCAGAAAATAAGCAATTTTGCTTGATTATCTGCCAGTTGGGATTAGATTGCTAAGATTAGGAGACTTCATAGATTAGGAGGATTGCTTAGATTTAGGAGAAACTGATTCTCTCCTACAGTTGATCTGTAGCTTTCTCAATGCTAATCCCCAGCTCGTCAGCTTGAGCACAAACTCTCTTTGAAATGAACACATTAGAAGAAAATCAGGCATGTGTCCAGGGATGATTTACTCCCTACAGGTAGCACGGTAAAGCACAAATCAATCTTAACTTCCAGTGTGCTACGTAACTATCTACACATGTTTTAGAAACATGACTTTGAATGCGTGAACATACTCCTAAGAGCCCCTTCTGGGCACACAAAATGTATCCTCAGTGTCATGCTGTAAAACTACCATAATGTGTTCTGTAGTACAGCCTTCACATTATTTTGGACACTAGAACTTAAACATACAAACAAACAAAATAATCTTGTCTCCTCCATTGATAATTGTGCCTCATACACCCTTGACATTATTTGGGTTCTGTTTAAGAAAACAAATGCACACTTCAAATCCTATAAGCAGTGTAGAGACTGTAAAGAGAAGTTGAAAGGAAGGGTAAGGGTAAGAAGAAGGGGAATAGGGAAGGGAAAAGGAAGAGAATATCAGGAGGGGAAGAGGAAGGGGAATGGGAAGGACAAGGGAAAGGGGAAGAGGAAGAAAAACAATGATGAAATGTTAGATGAAAAAAACAAACCCTAAGATCTCAATATAGTTTGGATTGAAATTATCATCAAAAGCAATTGTTGGTCTCATGACTTTTTGAAAGTAGACCAGTACTTGAAACCTTAAGCAAGTAGTCTAAATGTGTTTGAAGATGTAGTTCCGCTGAAAAATATAGCTCTTTACCTTCAAGGTAAATCTATTAATATCAGTAGTTAAAGAATCTCAGATGATTTAGATGTATGGTCCTACTTTCTCTGGTCTGCAAAACTGAGCTTAAAATCTTATGAGTATTCATAACATTAATTACCTACATTTGCCTTGGATACTAAAATTACCCTGTGGACTGCAAATTTTTCCAGAGTGCCATGCAAAATAAATAAATAAATAGATAAATAAATAACTTCTACATGAACTAAAGGAAGGAAGAAAGAAATATAAAGCTTGGGTTTATGCAGTAATTCTTTTTTACTTGCTGATAAAAACACCAGAGATGTCAAGTCTGAATTTAAATGTGAATTTTTTATTTGTACTTATTTTGGAAACATGTATCTAATAAACAGATATGTACAGAAGAATATGTATGCATCTTTATTTTCTTAATAGTTCATTTTTATAAACATTTAAGATTATTTTAATTTTTAAAAAATACAAAATGAAAACAGTTTTGTTTACATGCAAAATTTTTGTTTTAAAATCATTCAGGGTGGAATACCTTGACTATTTCTAAAGTGTTTTTCCAAAATGGGTATGAAAGTAGATTTGTGAACCAAGAAGTGTGAAGAGAAAATCTTCTTATCTCTTTTGAGTAAATACATCTTCCAGACTGCTGTTGATCTCTGGCTGTCAGCAGGTGAATAGAGTTGTTATTTTTTTTAATATATTTTCAAAAGAATTATTAAAAATAAAAGATTTCCAGAGATGTAATGGACAAGGATATGTTAGGAGGGAATAGATACAGACAGTGAACTGAATTCATTAAAAGAGTAAGAATGCTAACTTCTAAAATTACTCTAACTGGGACACTTGCCTAAGGCAACAGTAACATGGAATAACTTGAAAGAGGGAAAATAAACAAGAACAATAAACAATAAATAAATGCCATTTGAGTGTTAGGTCTACTACACAGAACATTGATGGCCACTAGCAAGGGCCAGAAACCCATCTCAAAGACAGATGCCATGTAACCAAAAGAAGTACATCATTGAAATGAGCTAGTTAAGGTGTGATGGGAGTTAGGTGTAATGGGAGTTTTTTAAATGGACGAATTGTGTTAAAACCAAGTGCCCTTTTTTGTTGTTGTTGTTGTAGTTTTTTTTTTTTTGTTACAAGTTTGTTTGTCAGTATTCATTCCACATGTCTTATTTCATTGCACTCATTGGACAAAAAGAACTGTAAACTATTTTCAAACAATTTTTTTAAGTTTTCAGTGTTTGCTGTCAGTCTGTATCAGAATAAAATAAAAATCTTCCACCCTTTCAATTGCAGATCAAATGTATAAGGCACAAAGTGTACATACCTATTTTTATTCACTGACTGGAGACTGCAACATGGATCAAACATACTACACTACATTATGGCAACTCAACATAAGATAGAATTAATTTGACAGCTCTTTTTTTTTTTTTTTTTT
>VXAB01008226.1:165642-214690 GCA_013399175.1 Odontophorus gujanensis | reverse complement strand
TTTTTTTTTTTTTTTTTTTTCCGAATTAAATAATCATTAGACCAGAAGAGATCCATAGGCAGCTGAGAAATTGGTACAGAATAATTCATATTCATATTGCTGCTCTAAATTATATCTGATAACCTGTTTAATTCTTCTAAAATGTGGAATCTCTCACATCTAAGATATTCCATCATTCACTCAAGAAAATTTTACTGAACTACATTAATATTTTCTTTATTCTTACCCTTCAGAATGTTTTGCAACCTGCTGGTTCCAACTAGGTTGTTAAATTTCTGAATTTATTTCATCTTACACAAATACTGTTGCATAAAAATTCACTTCATTTTACAGACGTTTCTTTTCAAATCTAAATTCTGAAAATTCCTTTGTATTCTGTGTACTTCTTTGAAGGACTTAGCAAAGCAAAAATCAATATTTATGTATGATACTAAAAATGAACAAAATAATAATGACAAAATCTGTAGACTAAAGGATTTTGTCTATTTCAAGCAGATGGTTTTTTGTTTTGTTTTTTTTTCCAGGAGGAGATGAAGATATTTCTCAGTGTTCACATCTTGAATTACAATGAGTAGTTAGAAATGATGACAGGCTGATTTAATGCAGAAGAAAACAAGTGAAGGTTTAGTTGCACTTTTTAAGTGCATATTGAATTAACTAATAAATTCTACTTCTTTGAAAACTTGCAAGCATACAGATCTAGTATCAATCATCCACAGAATGAGAGGAATATGAAACTTTTTAATGTCGTGATATATATATCTGAATAGATGGAAGACACTTGCACATGAACTGTAGCAGTGTCAGTGGAAGCTACAGAGTGAGAAAGCAGTACAGTCATATTTTGTGTATTCAGTTAGTAGAAAGATATCGTAGTTACCCAACTACCTTCAGAGTTCAATCCTAGTTTCATAAGCCACATGAGATAAGACATTCAGTACTAAGCATAGACAACAGCTATTTGGTATTTTTCTCTTACATAGTTTTCTAAAGCAGTAAAGTAAGAATTTCATATGCTTGCCTATCTGTCTGCTGTTTTAGTACCGATTAGTTTAGAAAAAGTTTACAATTTCACCTTTTGCAACTAATACCTGCTTTTATTCAGCTAAAGTATTGCATTCTATGAATGTACATGACCCTAATAACATGCAACTCACCACCTAGATTTAGGTGCAATGTAAGACAGGTGTAGTTAATTATACTGTGGAAATGCTGCTTTATTTGGTATTTACAAAATTCTAGCAGCTACATCAGACAGCTAGCTTGTATAAGGCTAGAGTTAGATAAGAAGTCTTTTAACCTAAATAGTGAGATAAAAACATACAGAGCACCATCTCCAATGCATTCATGAAGTCATCTTTTATAAGCAGTCAGCACTAATGCAGAGAGAACTGAGCACTGTGGTGTTAAATCAGTGTATTCATTTATCAAGGCAATTGACATTTTGTGATGAGGGCACATGCCAAACTCTTATTGTTAGTGACAGGTGGTATAACAAAGGGCAGTGACCACAAACTGTGGCTTGGGAGGTTCAGATCAGAAAGTAGAAACAACCTTTATGGCAAGAAAATAGCACAGTATTGAACCAGACTGCTCAGAGAAGTTGTGGAACCTTCCACCTCAAAATACTACAGCTTTGGGAAGTTGGAAGAGATGGACTGGACTAGCTATCTCTAGAGGTCCCTTCCAATCCCTACAATTCTGTGATTCTGTGACTCCAGAGGTCCCTTCCAACCAACATTTCTGTGGCGCTACAATTGCTTTTGAGTTTGTCATCTTAAAATTGATTATATGGAAATACATACATTTTTCTATTTCACAAGGATTAATTATACATTTGATTAAAAACCAATGCAAGTTAAAAGAAAGAAAGAAAAAGACACCTTGAATGTGTTTTTAGAATGGTTTCCTGTACTTCTTGCAGAGGAGACAAAGAAGAGGTCAGTGCTTGATACAGCAGTGTTTCTTAGAAGTGGTTATTGGACTGCAGGTGTTTCTTCTCCAGTGTGGACCCTGAGAACTTTCTCAGCCAAGTCATCTTTGCTGACTGGGTGAAGGAATAATGTGTAGTTCACACTCACCATTATCACAGTCTTTTGCTATGATTCATTCTAGCCCAGCACATAAGTTTATTTCTATTTCTTATCAGCAGTTTTGAGATCAACCAACCTGGAGAACATTGACTTTCAATGGATCGTGGGCTTAAGGTGAGTACCCATGTGTATCCACTGGGGACTAACAAGAGCTGCTCTTTTACCGAAGTTTTTCATTAATATTAACAAGACTCTTGATCTCTACTTAAAACAAAAAAAAACCCTAGAGATTTTTTCTAGAGATTTTTAAAAATCTTTAGAAAAATATTTTCAGATCTTTACCCATCTGTTACCACATTTCTGCAAGTGACTAAGAGATCCAATGCTTTTAAGAAAAAATGGAGTTTAACATAAACTGAATTAACAAGCTTTCTGTATTCCTGTTTTTGTTTTTTCTTCTTTTTTAAATATTGTTGTTTTCTTAGGTTGTTTTCTTTTCTAAACAAACATTATAGACATTTTAAAATACAGAATTCATTCTTTTTGCACATATTCTCATTTCTATTGCAGCAGTTTTTCGTCATTCACAGCTCCAGCCCTAGGCCTCCCAGCCCCATGAATGTCATACCCACGCACACAGCTAGTTGACATTACTGCACAGTTCTCATTCTTGCCACAAAGCTCTGTATCTATTCCATCTCCCAGCACATGGTTCTTGCTTTTCTAAATATTCTTAATATTCTCTGTATTTATACTGTTTATTTCCTTACAATACACTTTGTTTTCATTTTAGTGTACTCCCATTTTATACTGTTTTTGTGGGGTTTTTTTTGCTTTTCTATATCACTGTTAGATTGGACAAATGCAATGAACGCTGTACCTCATTTCTCTATTATCTTCTCTACTCCTCAGCCACCTTGACTCCCCAGCAGTGTGGATAGGGCATTTTCCTATCCTAGCCTTACCAGACACTTGCTGCACCTCCCATTCCCCTCTTCCCTCTGCTAATGACCAGGAAGTGAGACAAACAAGATTGTCAGCCTCTGAAGCATAGAAAGTGCCGTCTGTGCTTTGTAGATTGAAAATCTTATTAGTCTTGCTTCCAGCCAAGTTGTGCACAAGGAACAGAGCAATGAGAGTAAGGAAAATTGCAGCTCCATGGAAGGCAAGGACCAGGAGGGAACAGCAGAAGCCACTCAGTTAAAATGCAAATAAAGAAGAAAATGCAAGAAGATAAAGGTAGGGGGTTGAGAGAGTGTTTATTATCTCATTTAATCATTCCACACTGCATCCAGTCCTTCCACAGCCCATATCCTATGGTAATGTCCAGACCAGATATACAAAGTGAATTAGGCTTTACAGTCTCATCACTGACTAAGTATTTGATCAAAAGATCTACAAAAAAGTCTTCACAAGTTCTTTGGGTGGTTTAGCCATAGGAGGAAGCTCAAGTTTAGAAGAAATAGATGAGTACCTATGTGCCTACTTGCTCCCCAGGGCTGTTAGCAGGCACCATTTCCTGTCTTGGCCTAGGGGCCAAGAATGGGCCTAGGACTTCCCATTCTGGGCTATGGCTGAGGTGATGGCTAAGCAGGACAAGGCTCCTGCTTTGACAAAATTTGCACAGGAGCCTAGAGCTAAGACAACTACGGTTGGAAAGCAAAAAGTGCCTCTCAGCCTCTTGAGGCCACACCTATGTACCTCAGGAGATTACTGTGAACACTGGACATTTCCCTGCCATCACTGTCTAACTGTGGCGTCAGCGTGACTTAGGTTTAGCTTTCCACCTGTTCTCATGCAAATGTTTGCCTCTACATGAAATCTATTCACATTTCCATTCTTGTTTTGCAATTCCAGTGACAAAATCCCGTCAGCAATCCATCCCTACTGCCTTTTAGAGGCATAAGTATGAATGTACAGATTCTTACTTAGGTGATCTCCCTCTGCATGAGGCACAGAAGCAGCAGCACATCGCTGCCAGCAAGCTTTTTCTCTGCCTGCCTGCCTTGAAGGCATCTCAAATGCACACAGAGATGGGGCAGGAGCCGTCAGGACAACATGTGCCCTGGCTGCGCTTACACTGACAGACTCTTCAGCAACCCATTGCCAGCTGGTGCAAGCTTTATCAACCCCACAGCCATCGTAATTTTTGCAGACGCTGGAAGCACTCTGAAGAATCAGGAAAGCCGTAATCCAAATGCACTAGCTAAAAAAAAAATACTCAGTATTAGAGATGGAACCAGGCTGTTCTGTGCTAAAATTGAATTTCCCCCCAAAGTCCTATCTTTCTGTATATATTTCTTATGGGCTCATAACTGTCATCACAATTACGCTTCCACTGCTTGGCAATGCATATGCTAATACTGTCTTTGCAGACATACCTGATAGTTCTGGTAGAGCCTTGCAGCCTCAAATCTGGCTTAATATATTCATTCTCATTTATATTTTCCCCTTAATCCTTATATTTCTTTTATGTATTCTCCATACAAGTCAAACAAAACTGCAGAATTTTTAAAGCTTACATAGTTCTTTCTCCTTCCTTGTTTTTCAATCCAGTGGATGAAACAAATACTTCTTTCTCTTTCACCCCTCTTGTTTTACAAACCCTTTTTAATAGAATAGGCAGAGCACAAGCATACACATATCTTGCTTGTAACCTCATTTGAAGAGCAGCTCCAAGGTTCAGTAAGCAGTCAGGAGCACCAAATGTGTACTGTGGGACTGCCAAAGCGTGCAGGCTCTTGAGCAAGCTTTGCATCCTCCTCCACTCTGCATCTTCTTGGGGAGCTTGGTATTCTCTGGGAGACTTGGTGTTGGGTGACACATCCTGTTGATAGAACCTTCTGGGGAGAGGTTATTCATCTCTTCTCATGCACTAAATCAGAAGAGAGATGATGGATAAGGTAGGTACCTGTGATTCATCAACAACAATATAAAGTGTTAGAGTTTTTCAACAGAAGTGTAGGAGTTTTAGGTACATCCGTGGATTCGGAGATGTTTTTAAATAGGCTTAAAGAAACCTTGTCTAAAATACATCAGTAGAAATATGAATAGATACTTTCAGTCCTCACTGGGTGCTTCACAGTCACAAAGTAGCTCTGGTTCAGAAGCTATGCTGTGGCTTTGTATAACCTTATTGCATGACACCATGCTACCCAAATGCAGTATAGGTAACGTACAAATGTGGTATAGTACATGTGACCATAGCTGGACATTTCCAGCTATTTCAACACGCTGGGCAAAATAGGTGTATTCAACTTCACTTATCCATGCAGACACACCTTTAAGTGCTTAGATCCAACCAAATTACAATTTAGAAATGATTTAAGAGAGCCTGAGTCAAGCCTAGGGTAATAATCATCTCTGCTGTGATTAATGAGAACCCAGCGCTTTAGGACCTGGCATTATTCAATCACCAATCAAAACTGCATCAGGCATTTATTCCTATGAATACAAATACATGGAGGCCTGGATTCACAGCTGGTGCAAATTGGCTTAGCACCATTGCCTTCATGTAAATAGGCTTTAACGAGGCCAGCTGAGGAACTGGCTCAGAAATCTTCAGCCCCCCCAAAACATAGGCCCTGTTTCACCAGGAGAGGAAACAAAACCCAGTTAAGGAAAAAATAAGTATGAACAAGAAAAAGTGAGAATACTGTCATTAGTTTTTTTGTTTTGTTTTGTTTTAATTTCTTTGGCTTTATTAATAGGTAGTGTGAAGTCTAGTCCAGGAATACATGCCTCGCTACACCAAAGGATTTTCCTATTATTTCCTGTGTTTTCCTTTGTGTAAGCACCAGCTGCAAAAACATGCAACATGTGAAGATGCTTTTGAGCACGTTGTTCAAAGCTGAGATCTTTTTTGATGATTGCGTATTTAATGGTAAAGTCCTGAGACGAAGTCTGCCTTGCCACCAGCTCTGCTGACTTACAAAGGGAAAATACCTAAGGCAAAGGCCCCACCCAGATGTAAAGCACAATATCTTTCTTCCAGGGAGCTCTGTAGGATTTATAATTCTCCTCCCTATTGGGCAACATTTGTTTTTATTCCTCCCTCTGCCAAGACCATACAGTCATTACACCAAGATGGAGCAGGTGCTACAGAGAATATATATAAATTGTGTTTTTTCCCCAAGAGGATAAGAGTGAGTGCACTCTGGGCTCTCCTTTCCAGAGATCAAGTGGACTACAGCTGTACTGAATCGGAGACTGCACACTGAGTGGGTGGTGATATTTTTTTTTCTCTTGTGCCCTTTGCACCAAGATCCACAACCAGCGCAGAGCACATTGCCTTTATTAAACAGTTATAACTGGTGATAAAAGAAAAAAGAAACAAACCAAAAAACGCAGCAGCATCCATTTCTTTCACTTTAAATTTCTGAAATAGTAATACTGCTAAGTTTAACCATGAGGCAGCTAAAGCCTGTAATTCCTTTTCCCACCTGCCATCTGTCCTTTCTCCTGTCAATCCTCTTCCCTTCTCCTTGCCCCACTGCTACAGGCAGTGCTGTTTGCAGGTAGTTCAGAAGCTTTGAAGTTTTCCATCAGAAAGCTGATTATAGAAACGTTAGTATATCTGCAGCTTTAAAGCAGGTGGATCATCTTAAAGTATTTTACTAATTTTTCAGAAGGCTTTATACTCTTCCTTTTTCAGTGGGGATTTTTCTGAGATTATAAAGAAAAAAAAAAAAAAAAAAAGATGAAACCAGGAAGAAAGTAAGACTGTCAATAAAAGCCTTTTTTTGATGCAAGTGGTATACTGTGACAGGATGTCATAGTCAGATCTAGACTGCGCCCATGCATTTACTATAAATACCAATTTTGCTAATGTTGTGAATAGTAAGTAATTGAAGGTTTGTTCACCTATTGTGTTTGGAAGAATAGCAATGTGAATAAACTTTCTGAACAGATTTTATCCGTATTTCTAGAAGGAAATGATAATAAACCTGTAAATATCTTTCCTTGAAAAAGGTTTGGGAGGTAGAGGAGGATTTTTATCGGTGTGTTGGGGGAAATTATTTGTTTGTTATGATTTTTATGGAAATATCCTTTTTGTTACACTCTCCCATGACAGGATGATGCCTTTTTCTTTTTTTGGTATGAGAAACGTGGTTCTGAATGTAAGATTCTTCCCGAACTGCACAGAGGATTTTAATGAAAAAAAAAAAAGTTTTGAAAGAACTGTCATTACTTGGATCATTTACAGGGTGTTTCTGCTAGCCTTCATGCTTACTATCTCCTGGAGGGATTGTAATGTATTAGGAAGATACCATCTACCTGAAGATACATTTTAAATACTTTTATCAGAAGCATTCTGGATTATTAAAATGGTGTTTATGGAAAAAATCATACCGTGCAATAAATAACAACACCACGTAAAACAGAAACACTAAAATCACCTGGAGTACTGAATCCAGATGTGGAGCCTTCAGTACACAAGAGACATGGTGGAGCATATCCAGAGCGACACAATAATGATTCAAGGTATGGAACTCCTCTGCTACAAGAACAGGCTGAGAGAGCCGGGGCTGTTCAGGCTGGAGAAGTCTCCAAGGAGACCTGATAGCAGCCTTTCAGTATCTAAAGAGGAGCTACAGGAAAGAAGGGGACAGACCCTTTAGCAGGGTCCATGGTGACAGAACAAGGGGAAATGGCTTCAAGTTCAAAGAGAGCAGATTTAGGTTAGATACAAGGAAAAAATCTTATACAGTGGGGTGGTGAGGCACTGGAACAGGTTGCCAAGTGATGTGGTTGATGTCCCACCCCTTGATACTCTCAAGGTGAGGCAGAATCAGGTCCTGGGCAACCTGATCTATGTGTGATGTCCCTGTTCATTGCAGGGATGTTAGACTAGATGGCCTTCAGAGGTCCCTCTCAAGTCTGAGGATTTTATGATTCCATGTTTCTAAAATACCCTCAACAATAAGGACAGCTAAGACTGTGATTGTTCTCTCTATTGCTTCCTAAATCCTAGCCGCAGTTGGGATCACATGTACTAAACAAGGCTGAAGACCCCTAGCTGCCAAAGATAGATCCTCTGAATTATCCAGGTACTCAAATCCCAGCCAAAAGAAGTCAGATGTTTAATTTCCATTGCTCAAGTTCAAGCCCCAGATCAGTATAAACTTTTATATTAAATGCCATTTAACTTTTCTAGCTAATGCAAAGTGCAACCCAAGATTTAGTGGATGTCGTCTACATCACAGCATCAGACAGTGAATTCTAGGACAGAAGAATAGCCAGCCAGGTGGCTTCAAAATAGGAAAGGATGTAGGATCAGTTGGCATAGATGCTGTGTAGAAAACACAAACCACTGAAAAACCTGGAGCTTCCAATTTTGTTCCATGACTGTGATAAGCTATTCTTTATAAGCATCATCCCACTTGTTTACGTTTTATTTTCTTTTAGGTAAGTAAAAAATCACTGTAGTGACTATCATCAGTCTTTCATATACTCTAGTAATCACACCTTCCTACATTTGTTGAGTGGTCTAGTGCCAACATCAAACAATGTACTATAGGTGATTATAAAGTATCTTTTTTTCTTTTCAGTGAGAAGATAAAAATAATGTAGATAAAAGGAACATATCTTTTATAAGACAGAACTCAAGTAATTTGAGGTGGAAATCCATAAAAATATTGCAAGTGTTGTTGAAATGATGAGTCACTTCAGCAGCATAAAAATAATCTATTTATCTACTTTTTTACCAAAGTCTTTGAAGTTCTGTATCTTGGAAAATAATATATATATAAAAGTGCTTTGAAAAAAAGTTCAGTTTTACTTCGAAATGCGAGCTCTTTCTTGCATGTATTTTCCCTCCTTCCATGAACTGTCATTTAGGTTTATCTCTTACAGCTACTTTTTGCTACGCTATAGCATATAAACATATATATATTTATAAATATGCATGCATTTTTTATGTTAGAAAAGCATAAAAATAATGTAAGCAGAAGTTCAGATTAGACGGCTTTCAATAGACATTGTTTAAGATTCATGTTTGAGACTTGCAGACTTTCAATTAGAAAGCTTAGTGACTAACCCAAATTTATCCTGAACCAATCACCAATATCTCCTGATGGTAATATAATTACAAGCTTTTTTTATTATTATTATTTTTTCATTTCTAATCATCTCTTTCCCTCAAAGTACTGATTTCTATCTATAGGTTTTCTGTTGTTCTTTTCAGCTATTTATCTTAGTGTGAAGCACTACTCTCATTTTAGAAACTGAGGCACAGATCTTGAAAGGAACTTGCTGCACACTAGGTTAGTTATTGAGAAAACTGGACAGAATACACCTCCTCTAAGTCTGGGTCAGAGCTTTCAGTCATGGACAACTAATACAATTGTACTAAAAGTTAATTTACCTAGGATGCTAACTTTATATCCCACATCCATTTTACAGTTAATTGAAAATAACTTCAAAAAACAGGATTTGGGAAATCTGACTTTGTGTGTGCACTTCTTTGATTTCTTCAATATATAATGCTATATCTGTTTTTTGTGAAAGCAGACAAAAAAGGAGAAATGGTTTTGTAATACTTGGCCTATATCATACATTCATAGCACTATCAGTACGGTACCTTGATTACTAGGTAAATGCTGGCTGTTTTCTTCTCTGAGCTCTTTTCACTTTCAGCAGTATAATTTTATGTTAAGGTTTAGAGACACCACAAGTGAATTGCAGAAATCTGTTCATTGTGTCATTTAAAGTTTGAATTTCTGTTGCAGGCTGGAGGGGGAAAAGCTTTTATCAACTCTACAATCCACATTAAAAAAAAAAAAAACCAACAAACTAACACCACCACCTCCATAAGACCAGATGTTTTCATGTAACATCGGATGTAGAAAAGTACACATTATTATTTTTTTCCCCACATATAATCTGCCCTGCAATTTTCAATTTAATTAGATATGGATTTTCTTTTCTAGTCAAGTCTCTCTCTAGATAGGTGTACTAACTAGACTCATAATCTTTTTATTCTCTCCTTCCATTTACCCCCTAAAATGAATATACCTCATTCTGAAGCCTAATTTAGACCGTGCACAAATTTTATTCTCTTTCCAAACTCAAATAGGGATTGATAGGTGCTGAGCTATACTGCTCTGCTAAATATTTGAGGTTTCTAAGAAAATACAAATATTAGACAGTAAGCCTCCTGAAGCAAATTACAATGGGAAGATGAAATTATATCCGCGAATTGGGAAAAAAGAGGATTTGTGTAAGAATGATCCTTAATAAGGTGGAACAGACATTGTCCAACCTGCTAAAGAAGCATTCATCTCCATATGTGAGACTAAAGTATAAAAAACAGCTCTGAGCCAATGCTCCGCCCTGAAAATTTGAAGCAATTCTTTCCTAGCAGAAATCAGAGGTTATTGCACTTTCATGCTAGCCTGTGTGTGCTACGTTTGCTCATCTGAGTTTGTAGCTCATTTGCATGCCTCTGCCATTCATCCTGGAATTTACTGTGGTAGGATTGCATCTCAGACTTGGCCAGCAGCCAGAGCCTACTTCTTCATTCCCTCTTTATAGCTAATACAATATGAAAGTCACTAACAAAAAGACTTTCATGTCAAATTACAGGAAAAAAAATCTGAATTGCCTAATAGGATTTTAAATTCTTATCATACTGGTGACTTTCTGTAAGTAGTAACATTTGAAAAGAAAGACTGAGCTGGTGTTTTCTTCAAATGTTCTCTGCACATCGTAAGTTTTTTTTACAAGCTGTGATACACAGCTATTCAGTCACTATAGAGACGACAGGACTATGGATCACAGCTATATAGCCCTTCACTTCAATTCCCATCCCACTTGACTTAACATCTTATTAAAAATTCTTGCTGAGGCTGCGCATAGTGAGAAGTATCCATTTGATATAGATATCAGGTTTATTTATCCCACTTAAAGGAATACGGTTTTGTATGTTTANACATGGCAATAGCAGTTCTGATTATATTTGTGCCGAGCACTGGTACCCAGATTCACTACACTTGTGTAATGGTCATTTCCTACCCATCACCTCCACAACACTCCATCATAATTCTGATGCCTCTCTAGGCAGATATTTGTGTAAACAAAAGATGAAGCCAGACTGTGGTGACTCTCCTTGTCCCCACACACTCACATTCCTCACTTACTTCACCAAAGGCTCAGACATCAGCAGGACAGAAAGACCATAGGTGCTACATCGGTAATCCAAACTCTCAGATGCCAATTCATTCCTGATTATCATCTCAGCAAATCATCAGTGTTTAATTACATATCTCAATAATTTCTGATAACCTAGTTCTTTTCTGGGAACAATAGCACCAAGAAAGACTGAATTCACATAGCATTATTTATCAGTAGTATATAATAAGCTACATGTGACATATGTCAGTAGAAATAAATGGAAACTAAATTAATAAACCTTTGATTCTATCTTTCTCATCTAAATCAGATCTGTAATGAAAACTTGCTGCCTCTTCTGTTTTGAACAAAACAGTATGTTCTTCAATTGTATAAGGTATCATTATGAACTTTTCAGTTGAAATTATTGATTAAAAAATAACTAGATACCAGACAGAGAAGCTGTGCATATATATTTCTAATGTAAATTAAACTGCTGTTGTAGATTCTCACTTTGTTCTTGTAGTACAAGTAGTGGAGTTTCCGTATGGTACCTCAGAGAACAATGATGAAATAGACATGGAAACTAACCATCAAAAGATGGTGATGAGTGGTATCCTTCAGGAGACAATACTAGAAGCAATGCTCTTTAGTATCTTCATCATTGAGCTCAACAGTGGTATTGAGTATGCCCTCAACAAGTTTCTGGGCGACACTATGCTGTGTGGTGCCATCGACACACTCAAGAGACCAGATACCATTCAGAGAGACCTAAACAGGCTCAAGTACTGGGTCCAGGTGAACCTCGTGGAGCCAAATGCAAGATCTTGCACCTGGGTCATGGCAACCCGCACTATCCGTATCCTGCCCATCTACTCTGTACTGGTGAGACCTCACCTGGAGTAGTGAATCCAGATGTTGAGTTCTCAGTAAAGGAACGACATGGACCTATTGCAGCATGTCAGTGGTGGTCCACAAAAACAATCCAAGGGATGAAATACCTCTCCTGTGAGGACAAGTTGAAAGAGCTGGGGCTGTTCAGCCTGGAGAAGAGAAGGCTCCAAGGAGACCTGTGAGAAGCCTTTCAGTAAGTAAAGCTGGCTATAAAAAAGAAGGGAACAGACTCTTTAGCAAGATGTGTTGTGATTGGACAAGGGGAAATAACTTCAAACTAGAACAGAGGAGATTTAGACTGGATATATAAAAAATAAAAAATAATAGAAACAAAGATTTTTATGACTTGGAGAGTAATGAATCACTGACACAGGATGTCCAGAGAAGTGGTGAATGCCCCATTGCTGGAGACACTCAAGGTCGTTGTTGAATTTCAGATTAGCAGTCTNCCCATCCCACTTGACTTAACATCTTATTAAAAATTCTTGCTGAGGCTGCGCATAGTGAGAAGTATCCATTTGATATAGATATCAGGTTTATTTATCCCACTTAAAGGAATACGGTTTTGTATGTTTATATGTGTATGTATACATATTCAGTTTTATCTACAAATGTGTGTGTGTTTTTATACATAAATAAATGTATTTAGATATAAAGAGAGAAACAGATTTTTGCTTTTGGTAATATTAAAATCCTAAGATATATATTTATTATTATAATATATATATAATGTACATAGCCATGATTTATATATGTAATTTATATATCTATATAGTTTATTTANCTTGCTGCCTCTTCTGTTTTGAACAAAACAGTATGTTCTTCAATTGTATAAGGTATCATTATGAACTTTTCAGTTGAAATTATTGATTAAAAAATAACTAGATACCAGACAGAGAAGCTGTGCATATATATTTCTAATGTAAATTAAACTGCTGTTGTAGATTCTCACTTTGTTCTTGTAGTACAAGTAGTGGAGTTTCCGTATGGTACCTCAGAGAACAATGATGAAATAGACATGGAAACTAACCATCAAAAGATGGTGATGAGTGGTATCCTTCAGGAGACAATACTAGAAGCAATGCTCTTTAGTATCTTCATCATTGAGCTCAACAGTGGTATTGAGTATGCCCTCAACAAGTTTCTGGGTGACACTATGCTGTGTGGTGCCATCGACACACTCAAGAGACCAGATACCATTCAGAGAGACCTAAACAGGCTCAAGTACTGGGTCCAGGTGAACCTCGTGGAGCCAAATGCAAGATCTTGCACCTGGGTCATGGCAACCCGCACTATCCGTATCCTGCCCATCTACTCTGTACTGGTGAGACCTCACCTGGAGTAGTGAATCCAGATGTTGAGTTCTCAGTAAAGGAACGACATGGACCTATTGCAGCATGTCAGTGGTGGTCCACAAAAACAATCCAAGGGATGAAATACCTCTCCTGTGAGGACAAGTTGAAAGAGCTGGGGCTGTTCAGCCTGGAGAAGAGAAGGCTCCAAGGAGACCTGTGAGAAGCCTTTCAGTAAGTAAAGCTGGCTATAAAAAAGAAGGGAACAGACTCTTTAGCAAGATGCGTTGTGATTGGACAAGGGGAAATAACTTCAAACTAGAACAGAGGAGATTTAGACTGGATATATAAAAAATAAAAAATAATAGAAACAAAGATTTTTATGACTTGGAGAGTAATGAATCACTGACACAGGATGTCCAGAGAAGTGGTGAATGCCCCATTGCTGGAGACACTCAAGGTCGTTGTTGAATTTCAGATTAGCAGTCTGCTAATGGATTAACAAGACCAATTGTTATGCATATTTTGCCATAATTTAGCAGAAGATAAAATGAAAAATCAGATCTTATATAATTCTATCTAAAATTTCTTTACAAAAACAAGTAGCAGTAAAGAGAATTGGGACATCTTTTACTCTATAAAGTCATCCACTTCCTCCCAAACATGTGATAATTTGAGGTGGAATATTTCTTCTGTGTATCTAGACCTGATTTCTAGTATCTCTTTCTAGTTCACCTTATAGTGAAGAATATAAGGGTTCTTTTTACCACCACAAATGAAAGAGTTTAATAATGGTATGTTTGCATATAGTAAGTCTCTCCATGCCTCATGAAACTTCACTGAAAACTCTTTTCTTCCCTAGTACCCCAACAACGTACTGACGTGAAAATCACTGATCTAAGTAACAATTAATTAAAATGAAATTAAAAACTATGAAAAAATAAGCAAGCAAATTAAATACCACAGAATATAGAAGGCTGAATGCTCTTAAAAGCCCTGGAGACCTTCAAAATAAAATGATGTACACACAAAGTAAATCCTAATTCCTATAGTGAACTAGTAATGAAATCCACGTTTAACGATAAAACTCCTAAAACAGAAGCTACAGTAGATATAACTGAGTACTATACCTCCCACTCATTTTTTCCTTTTTAAATTTAATGTGTGTTGCTTGAAAACTGTTACAGCGCCATGATGGGTTCAAAATGAAAGCAGTATGTTATAGTGATATGTACCTATAATAATATCCAGTATAAAATGTTGAAGTTATATTGCAGTATGATTAGCTTGGGTAACAGTAAGCATTCTCCTACTGGCAATAAAAGATAAGACTGTCATGAACTGTTCTGCTTATTTGCCTTCTAATTTTAACATAGAATAATGGAAGCCAAGTTGTTGGGCTGCCTAGTTCATGTCATTGTAAATGAAGAATTGATCATTAGACTATTTCTTAAGTGTTGACGATTTATTTACAACTTCCCTTTGGAGTGTTTTCTATGTTATCAGACATATAACTATAAGGAAGCTTTTCATGCTTTTCAAACTACATCTGTCTGTTCTTAATTCCATTCCATTACTTGTAATCATAACCCTTTGTACCTCTGTAAATATTTCCTTTTTTTTTCTTGATGTGAACATCCAGAGATGGGAAACATTTGTATGAAATATTTCACATTTTAAGGCTTTCATAATTCTAATTTTAAAAGGGCATCCTAAACAGATTTGTTACAAACATAAAGAAGGGTGAGAGGCTCAGCTTGTGTGTTTTAAAATGCTGAAGTGCAGCAACACAAGGGGCTCATGCCGTCCTGTTCGTCTGCATTTCCCTCCATTTACTTTGTTGTTTCCTTATGCGAACATTCATTTAAACTGACCATGAGACATTTCCAAAGAGCCAGAATTTTCCATGTAGGTGATAGAAGTGGGGGTCATGCCATCATGTCAGTCCTGGGAGTCATCACTCTTTCCGTGCTGATTTTTGTTATTCGTGTTCTGACTTACAAAAAGCTCATCCAGAAGTTCTCCTCCAGACAAAAGAATGAAAAACAGAAGAGGAAGAGGGGCAGATCAGGGTTGCTAGTTTAATCAAGCTTCTTTCTCAAGATCAGCATTCAGGAACAATGGACTGAAAATGTAAGCTAGATCAGAAGATGTAAAAAGGGAAAAGGAAGGAAAGAAGGGAAAGAGGTAAGAAAGATGGACAGGAAGGAGAAAGAATGGGAATGAGAGAGGAAGAGCAAAAGGGAAGGAGGCAGAGAGGGAGAGAGTGCCAGAGGAAGGGAGAGAGGAGAAAAGGGAGAAAAAGACAGAGAAAAAGAAAGAATATGTCTGAGCAAAGGCATGTTTTTAGGAGAGACTTCAGTGCTTGCTGAGTGTTTTATCTGTACATGAAATAATTCAAGGCAGTTCTGCCTGGGAAAAGAAAAATGTTCTATTCCTCAAATATTACTCTGCTTACAGAGGGAAAAGCATAACTGTTCAGCCATTTATATATGTTTCCTACCTGAGACAGTACCAGATGGTGCCATGTAGTCTCAGGTTAATCATTGTGTGAGAGACCTGGGCTGGGAGCCAGACCCACTTCACCGTCAACTGTGAGAACAAGCGATGCTGAACCTTACATAAGATTCACAAGCAGAGTCCTTGCATTTTAAGCAGACATCTGTTATGACATTTCATATTTATCTGCTATAAGGGTTCAAACTGAGCCAGAATGTGGCATTATACCGTGCCAGTCTTCTCTGGTATGCCTCTCCATTCCTGAAAAATATAAGCTTTCATGAGAAAGAAGTCTTATGTTCTTACAGTGAGGGATGACAGTGTTCCACATAGGTAGTGATGCAGGGCTGAGTCTCCAAATAAACTGAAATGGTACTTCTGGGAACCAACTGTCCCTTTCACCATGTCATACAAATAAAAAGCAGGAAACATATTGCTGTGATTCTATTTTCCAAAGGCTTGGTCACATGAAATGACTCCCCACAAAAATATGTTGTGGCAGAGAGAGAATTGTTTTTAGATCTACTACTTTGTGGCTGCAGAGTCCTATTGGCCCCATGGAATAGTGCTAGGAATGGTGTGATCTGCTGCCAAAGCATGTAGTTAGGTTACATAGAGAGTTATTCATATACCCCATGAAGGTGTAAGAGAGACAGTAGATGGTTTGGAATTAAACTCTTAAGAAGGGAGAGCAATCAGTAGGAGCTGACTATGAAAATCTGCAATATTTTAGCCATCATTGTCACCAGCGACAAAAAGCAGCTAGGCTTTTCCAGGACTTTTGAGATTACTAAAGAACTGAGAGAAGTGCCAGCAGCTTCCCTCTCACTCACATATGCACACATACTAATGGGAATTTATCCAACCAAATGAAGAAGAGACATTACAGTCTAAGAATAATATCTTTTCCTCAGTAGTCACACTTCAATGCATGATTGTCCAGGGGAACTCGAAAGCAGAATAAATTCAGTAGGCAAAATGTTTTACATCACTAATATGAAGATGTTGCATATAGGCCTAGAAGATTTTGTTTTCTTCATGAAAACAAAATCTAATATTATTATTATTATTTAGAAAGATGGATTATTTCGTTATTTCAGATTAAAGAATGATTTTGCCTTCTGGCAGATAGAGTTTGAATGCTATATTTCCTCCATACTTTTTATGAGAATTCCATGGAAATTGAGGGGTGTCCAGTACCAGGTATTCTATAGGAATGATCTGAGTTGAGCTTTTCCATTTAAGCTTCATATAATAACATTCACATACTGTCTCCAACCACTGTGACTATTAGGCAGAGTACCATGTTGAGGAGAATAAAACTATGTTTCCTGAAAAGAAAGGCTTCATAGGAATTTTATTTTTCTAATTAGTATCAGATGTTCATTGCTGCATTCCTTCAGCCATGCAGCCATGCAGCCATGCAGCCATGCAACATTTCCTCTGTTGTTTTTTTTGTTTGTTTGTTTTTTTGAGGTGTCTGCTATGTCAGTTTTGTAGAAGAGAGCATTTCTTATGGAGCTCATAAGCCGCTGATTATCTGCTCAAGAAGCTAATCACAACTCGACCCAGAGAGTTTTATGTATGCATGCATAAACAGAAATACATATGTATGTACACATTTTTGAGTGTTTATTATTAAAAAATATATTAAATTCCCTCTAAAACATTATATTTTCTCCCTCTTTCACCATTTGACTGCTATTAAACATGCTCTTAAAATGTAGTTCTTGATAACAGCTACTTGACAGATTTTATAGTACATATTTTATTTATCCACAAATTAGAACCTTTGAGAAGCAGGTAAATAATAAAAACATATCTTGAACACATAGCAAGGACTTAAAACAGTTTCAAAGATTTAAAAAAGTTGCATTCACAAGATGACTGTTTTATTAATTGAGATATTCCAAGTTGGATGGAGGCCTCATTCCATTAGGTGCTGTATAGTCATAGAGTCAGACAGGCCCTGCTCTGTAGTGCTTGAGGCTAATTAGGGATAATAGTAGGACATTATTTATTTTCATTGATACAGGGACACTCAGGGCCCACTCAAACTCCCACCAAGCTTAGTTGTAAGACTCCCACTAAAACTAATGGGCTTCAAAACCCATCTCCGTTGTGAATCAACTAATTCTTGAACAATAAAGAACACAAGCAAGCACAATTGAAAGAGGAAACAAAAAATAAAAGAGGAAGAAGAAATGCTACAGTATCACAGAATGTACTTTGTTCATTTATTTTGACAAGGCTATTTTAAATAATTTATGAAACTTCATAGTAACACTAATGAATTTAGCGTTCAAATAATGAAGACTTGGTAATGTGGGGTCTTCATTATAATACTCTGCCACTAAGCCTTTGATTAAAAGATTAAAAGAGCTGAAGCCTCCATTTCATTTATTTCTCTATTTGATTAATTTATTTTGTTTGTAGATTAGTAAATTGAGAATTTCTATTGTAATGGATTGCCTCTGGCTTTGTAACATGAGACTTGACACACCAAGTCTACATTTAATACATCATTTTACATCCTTACAGTGATGCCCTTTCTACTCAACTGGAGTTTGGAAGATAGAATTAGATGTCTAAATTTATTGAAAAATGATTTTTTTTCCAGCTGTGTTTCAACGTGAGTAAACTATGCCTTTTCTCTGTCTTCCTGGTCCCCAGAGCATGCTTCCCCACATGGACAGTGATACAAAAATGGGTAGATTAGGTAATACAATTGACCAAGCCAATAACCTGATGTTTTAGGTGTTTAACTGGACTATGAAGGCTTTAATGTTCTGTGTCTAAATAGACTGAAATTATTTCCTCAATAAATGCTAAGCCCCACTGAATGTATTATGTGAAAGACAAAACACATGACCACATATTCCCTAATTTTGTCTATCAGAATATCTGCAGTGGTATCAATATATTATCTGCCTTGTAAAAATTATCAAAAAATATTGCAAATAGTTAAGAAATAGGTTTCTAAACCAGATAACTTTCAAAATAATTTTTTCTGTAACTAATCTTCTTGGAGATCTGTTTTTTACAAAAATGTATTACAAAGCTAAGATACATTTGACCCTGTTTGAATCTATGGGTCTTTTCTGTGTTCAGATGACAAACCAAATGCATTTCTGCCAAGAAGACAGTGCTTAAATGGGAGCTAATGTGTTAACTTGAAAAGCATCTGCTCACAAGCACATCTGTAATGATGACTGTAAGCTTCTAATAAGTGAAAGAAACTGTAAAAGTAAATGATCCATACATGTTCTTGAAGAAACCCTGCTGTCATTAAGATCGGCCTCTGCATGGATACATCAATAGTATAGTTACAAATTCTGTTGCAGATCACTTCATCTTCTAGGTTATGTGATAGAGAAAGACAGATCTTATCCTGGAGTGTAGGGTAAAATGACTTCACAGAGGAAGCCATCATCTAGCTAGATTTCTAAGGGGAAAAAGAAAAAAAGAAAAAAGAAAAGAAAAAAAAAACAGCTTTCTGTAGTTTTGTAATCTACTATTATAATAGCTCTAATTATGTACATACAGAGATTATATTAATGAGCAACTTCTGCACAGAATCACAAGATTCTAGGTTAGTCTTACTAAACAGTAGTCACTGTGTACAACTGGTATATTTTTAACACATATTGATTAGTTTTCAATGGGAAAGAGGTTTTGACAACTCAATAATTTTTTTTTTCATTACAGAAAAGTTCTGTATGAAAAAATAAGTCTCAGACAATTTCTTTGTAGCCCTAAAAACTTTGTGGTAGAACCTATAAGAAATTGTGGAATTTTGCATTTTGAGGATTTTTTTTTTCCTCTATCCAGATTTTCTTATTTAGCTATTACATTTGTAGTACATTGCTATAGCAATATGTTACTGGCCCTGGCAGCCACATTACAGTGGTTAAAACAGTGCTTTTAGTTTTAAAACACTAGTAATCTGCCTCTGACTGAATTTTTATATCTATTTTTTGTTGTTGTTGTTCTGTTTTAATGGAAGGGTTGGCATTTATGATATTTATGAAATTTAAATGGATGCTGTTAAATGTGTCAATATCTTATTATGACTATAAACTGCTTTAGGCAGACGCAATTATGACCAACTGCCATAAAATGCAGATAGAGACATAACTGTCAAAGCAAAAGCTTTTTTAGTTTCACATGGGGCATCTAATTGTAAGTACTCTCAAACATGCTACATGGGGCTGTATCATAAATTGGGGTATGATTCTGCATCTGATAGAAGAATTAGCAAGCAAGTGCTAATGTGAGTATTCTGTAGTCATTTTGGATGGGATTCAAGTCACTTATCTGCAACCATTTAACAGTTAAACTTCTAGTCTAAGTAAGTTATCTAAGCTCCCAAAAAAAAAATAATAATAATAAAAAAAAAGGTGATAAAGACAGATGATCACAAGTGTAGGGGAATTCATTTTAGCCTAAAACAGTTACTTACCACGTGTCAGTTAAATACCTGACTGAGGTGATTTTTGTCCCCATTGGCTGTTGAGGGAGTCTTGAAAAACATTGTCTGCACAATCTGCATTCAAAATCGACAGCCATTGAGTCTCAGGACTTTTATCTACTATAAATAATACTACAAAAACAGGCATACTATTCTGGGATGACTTGAAGTGTAACCTTTGCTATTTATTCTCAATCTCCCTAGAGATAGAAAATGTATCATGCACAATCCCTTTTGACATTTACTAATATCTACACTGATCTCGCTAATTTTACATCTGGAAACATTACATCAATTAAACTGACCAACAAAATAGATCAGTTACAAAATTGGATCCTAAATGCCATGTGTCTTTCTCTAGCGGAATGTGAGAGAGGGATCAACAGCTTGCTCCCGGTATGCATGTGTCTTCAGGATGGATCATTCCTGTGACTATGAGGTATTAAGTCTGCAGTTATGATGTGTACAGCATACAGATACATATTGGGAGCCAACAGCTTGCCTTAAGACAGGTGTATCTGACCAGTGGCCCATAGGCTGTATGTGTCTTGGCCCAGCCCATCCAGCAGCCACCCCCTGCTCCACATCATCATGGAAGTAGTTCTGCCCCACGGAGCAGCCCAGCCCCAGCTACACTCCCTTCACTCAGCAACAGCCAAACACCAGTGTGCTATTAATGGTGACTGGGCTGAAACTAGGTCACACGGAGGCCACAGTGCAGTCCTAACTCAAGTTATGACACATAATTTTATGCATACGCTGGCTAAAAGCAGTCCTGCGAGGAGCAGAAAATATGTAGCTGTGCTTTCCGTTGTGATAAATGAATCTGAGAATACGTTTTAAGATTACAAAAAAGAACCCTCATGTTTTTTTACTATAGTTGCAACTCCATTTTCAATTGACATAACTACATTATTTGCAAATTTTTAAATTGAATGTATAGAATTGAAATCTGATATTCAACTCAAAAATCTGATTCTGTCTTTACTGAATTTTTATAAGATCTACCTTAGCAGGGAAAAATAACCCTTGCTTCACAATCGTACCTTATTCAGCTCATTACTTCTTGGCAGAATGTACATTTATGAGCAACTGTCTTCAAGGGTGAAGTACAGGAAGAGTAAAATTTCATCAGAAATCTCTGATGAGCACCTTGAGAACTCACGGAGAATTACAACCACTTCCATCAAACCAGAATGATGCATTAGTTTCATAAAAACGAGGTCAAATATCCCACAGAATCACAGAATTGCAGAGGTTAAAAGGGACCTCTAGAGATCATCTAGACCAAGCCCCCTGTCCAAGCAGGCTCCCTAAATCAGGTTGCACAGGTAGGTGTCCAGGTGGGTCTTGAGGGGCAGTCCAACAAAATGGTGTTTGACATGGAAATGCATATGAAGCAAAGGTGAATCACTGAATTCCTCCAAGCCTAAGGAAAACTGTACCCATTTTCTTTTACTGATGCTTACTGAATGTTTATGGAGACCAAATAGTGGACGGATATCAGCACAGTGAGGTGGAATGAGAAGTTATTTCTGCAGATGCAGATATTCACATGCATGGCATGCAGGCTTTTGTTCATCACCAGTGAAAATGCAGAGCTAATGGTGGTCACCATGTCAAAAAATAGTGTTTTGTAGCTGAGAAATTGCTCTATCAAATAATGTTACTGTGCTCTTTGTGTCTCCTGTAGCTTCCATGGAAATTGAGCCATTGCATTCAGAGTAACCTACGTAGTTTATTCACAGCTTAAGGCAATTCCTCTTCATTCAGTGAAGTCCAGGCAAACCAGAAAGTTGGACACCCATGCCTTAAGATCTTTGGCAACATGTAACTCCAAATTATACAAATGAATGTGCATGTCGCAAATGCATTACACAAAACTGAACTAAGAACAATTCTGCTTAGAAAAATAACTGAGATTTCAAAACTTTCTGCTTGATTTTTCAGACCATTTTGAAGAAAGAAGGGAGAGAATGTCCCATGAAGCAAACTGCAAAAATGAACATTGTTTCAGTGACTGCAGAACACTTGCTCTAAACTGACACCTTAAACACTTGTCCCTTTAGTGAATGACTGCTTTAGCTTACCTATGTCCCCTTCACTTATACTTTTTCTATTTTTACCCATACTCCTGTCCTGAAGACCCTTGCTGATTTCTGCTGGCTGTGAGTGCATGTAGCATTTCCACAGCTTTCTGCTTTCAGTGGCTCATATTCTGTAAATGACTTGCTGTTAGTTAGACAGGGACTCTGGGAAAGGCATCTAAGACTCTTGCTTACCATTACTGTTAATCACAGTAAATGTGTGTGCAGTAGTTGGAATATTTCCATTTATGAAGCTCCTAGCCCTATTTCAAATGCAGTTCTGAGAGATGCTTAGTACTGACAACGTCTATGGAGTGCATTGTGGCATGAAAGTGGACTTTCCTACTTATTTACAAAAATACCTTTCCTCCTGTGTCACATACAAATGGAAAGGGATGGCTTGGAAAACCTGTCTTACAGATTTAAATAGCCAGTGACCAAGTTGTTGTTTCTTGCCTTTTCATTGCTAAAAAGGAAGCATGCCTTCTAAGAGGCAAACACAATCTCAATTCCAGTTCTATTGTTTCACTTACAAATAGGCCCACTTACTACCCTCCAAGGACTAAAACATAAGTACTAACCAGGAGCAAAGTACTTTTAATACATTTAATTTCTGCATCAGGATCACAAGGCAATATAAATGTTTATGTTGTGTCTAATGTGGAATAGTTGAGTACAACCAAAATTTTCCAATCCCCACCAAACTTTTTCACTTCACTGGAAGTGTACTGTACTAACAGTAGGAGATAAATATTTGTTTTATGGTATGCAAATGTAATTGAAAATGACAAGCATGCTATGAGTTTGTACAATGGAAAATAATATGTAACTTTATTTCTTAACTATATAATTTTTAAATACATTAAATTTACCTTCTTTAATTTTAACATTTATGACATAATTCTATCTCCTTTCTAGAAACAATTTAATTTGAGGCTATTTAATTTAAGGGTCCGCTGCCTTTTTCCAAGTTTCAAAACACATTTTTCCTAAGGTCTGACATTTAAAACTCTGCAACTAAAATCACAGTAATTTTCTTCATATCCACATTACATGTTATGTCAGAAAAGGTTCTGCAGTAATACAATGTGATACATCTATATTAAGGGACCATTATGATCATTTATTTTGTGAAGAAATTATGAAACTCCTGCTATATTCACATTCTTCCATACATCACTAAAAGGATAGCCAAAAACAATCCTCCCTTAAAACTCAAAATGATGGTGTGAAATTTGTTTCAAAGATAGCTTAAAAATCATTTTGGGGTAACCTTTATTTTTTGCTCCTTATGACGAAATGACAGCAGCATATATCAGAAAATATGCATAAGAGAAGACCAAGATATTTTGATCTGGTCAGACAGAAGCTCTCCCATAACCAATCAAGAAGAAAGTAATAGAAAATGGGAAAATTACAGCCTATATTATCAGCTGCTGAAGAAATGGGTACAAAATTCAGTACATATGGTGAGATCATCTTTTTCCTGTGACCAGAAAGAAGGATCAGTGACCTTTGCAAGAAGGATCGTGTGACTCCCCCTCTACTGATCCTACATAAGATGGAGGGAGTCCATGGGAAGATGTGGCAGGGGGAGAGGACAAATGTAGACCAGAATGGCAGAGAGAAAACAAAAAGGATTTATCTTGTAAGAGTTTTGGCTTGACAACCTATTAAAAGATGCTTTTTGTTTTTCAAGAAGAGTGTGGATACAATTCCAGGCAGATGAGGGGACTACACAAGAATTTCCCCCAGTTCATTGTTTTGAGAACTGCATTGTTGGGTAGAATGATCTGGTGAGTATTCACTACCTCAGAGTAGTTCGTGAACCATGTAGAGAACATACTCAGGACTGAGTTTCTATTCCCCTCTAAGTTAATTTGGAGTAGGGCCCTTATACGCTATGCATTAAGGTGCAGAATGATCTCAGGCCTGTTTTCCTCAGATACTCGAGCTGAGAATGAGATATGAGCAGGGTAAACCATATATATATATACATATATATATATGCCTTTCAATTTACCTTAAGGAAGGTGTTAGCAGTAAAGGAGTTACTTTTGTCTAATATAAGCAAACCAACAAAATTTCTCAGATATTCATGTGCTGATAGTTCACCGTGAACCTTATTGCTGAATTTCTTTCAGCATTATTTTGTTTCAGATCCTACCCTCATTTTTGAGAATATCCCTTCATTTGCCTTGAAGGCTACAGCAGAAAGTTATTTTGAATACAGAGCTAAATGCAAAAAAATGCAAGTAAGTTCATCTTTGGATGCATACATTTACTAAATACAGGATGTTTAGCATCTTTCCCTTTGGCTTTATTTATAAGACATTCATTCTCTCTCCACAGGTGAATGAAAACCAATAGGCTCACACAACCTGTTTACAAATATGTCCTGTTTTTATCTATGATTACTTCACAGCACTGCTGTGCTTCTCTGATGTGCTGGGCTTCAGTCACAGTCCTGATATAAGCAATGTGTTACTTTCCCAACCAAAGAAAATGTAATTTAAACAAGCTTGTCAACAGTAGGGCCCAGCAGGCAGGTGAGGCAAGGAATCCAAAGGAGGGTCAGATTTCCTGGTATTTCTCTACTACCACAGAAGATTAGAAGATAATGCTTCTCGTTTGGAAGAAATGAATGAAATCTGAAAGTGCAATGCATCCTCAAAAGTTTATAGTGAGAGGGAGGTATTTGCTCGACATCAAACCAGTGCCAGTAATAAAAGCTGTGTGGAAGTGATGTGTTTCACAGCACAGTACACATGGTGCTGTTCCATGACCTGATAGTCAGCCTTGGGCCTTTTGTACAGAAATGTTATGAAATTCTTACAGCTCTAACCCAGCAAAGGCTGCTCTCTCACCTTCTTTTCTCTCTGTCTGCTTGTTTCCTTTGTTGGATGGTGCAGGGATACTTGTTTTTCTGTTCCCTCCAGGGAACAAATTATCAATCTATCTGCCTCCCCTTTGATAAAGAAGGCAATGAGCACTGGGCAGAAACTGTTGTGTATCAATTCATAATTGCCTCTAGAAATATAATCTATTTGTTGTTGTTGTTTTTCTCATAGGAATAATTTGCCTTGTCAGCCAAACAGACAATTTCAACAGCTCCCTAAACTTTAGCAGAAGCAGTAACTCCATGTTCTAGAAATTTGTGGCTAAGGGCTTCATCAGAAAAATTTCATGAGATGGTTCAGTTGCTGCTTAAGTCCTGAAAATTACTTACTGAAAGCAAAGTTCATCTGAGGTCTGTTTTTGCTGTGACCTCTGTGAGTGTCTGAAATCTTCAAATCAATGTTCATCTTACAACATAATGCTCTGTTACTGTAACGAGGTGCACGTAGACTAAGCTGAATCAGGATAATTAACTTTGGTTTTGTGTTTTTATTTCTTGTTGATTTTTTTCTCTGTGATTTTTTTTTTTTTTTTTGTATTCTGAAACAGTGAATGAGAAAATTAAGCTGGTTCAAGCTGTTTCCTTTTTCTTCCTTATACCCTTTTTTATTTTTAAATATTTGATGTGAATTCCGTCATTATAGGGTTTCGCTAAATAATAAGACTAAATAATATTGAAGAGAATTTTTTTCCTAATATAAAAAAAAAATCACACTATTTTATTCATTTATTTATTTATGAAAGTATGCTACTGATGATGTCAGACCTGGTGGAGTCCTGTATTCCAATTCCTGGCTTCTGGAGCTGAGCATGGTGTGTGCTGGAACACTGAGATTCACTCCATATCATTCCTGTGTGGCTGCTGCTAGTCTCATTTGTTGCTAGTCTCATTTTCAGCTTTGGTCAGAGGTAGGGATGAGCACATACTCCAGAGATGTGCACAGACCCGCTGCACAGAGGACAGAATGGTCACACAGACTGCCAGAATCAAGCAATGCCCTTAGCAGCACTCACATACAGGATCACCAAAACCCATAGAAAATAGAACCATTAATACCAGTCCTGCTCTTTCTTTTGTGAAAATCCTATAAGTGAAAGCACACACCCTCACTCTCTTAATGGCCATGTACATCCTCATTCTCGTAATGGACACATACACTCACAATCAGACTCAGGATGGCTTCTGTCTAGTATCCATTCCTGAACCTTGGGCCCAATGCCAGCTTCTAGCACAGACCCTGAGCCCTTCCCGATGGATATTCCCTCCTACCCACTAACTAGTCCTGTTCCTAACATATAGACATCTCACTCATATATAATCACCTTTGCTTCTTCATTTGCTGCCACATAGGTATATTGGTCCTGTGGCTGGGTTCCCCCTTTCCAGCTGCTGACACAGACTTTGCAGCATTCACACATGGGATAGGGAGTGAGACAGCACAGAAGAAAATGGTTGGTAGAAAGATTCAGTAATAAGATAGGCAGCTGCCACCTTTATTCCCTCCTCTCTATTTTACTGAGATCTCTTTCCAATTTACCCCAACCCTTCCCTTTCTCCACCTTTGGCCCTTTTCGCTGAACATCTTACGGAAAGATTTGCAGAGTACCACAAACCAACTTTAATATCTGATAATACTGATATTAGCCTTATTTCTCCCTCTTGTGAATTACAGAGTTCAGGATGACTCATTTCAAGACTGTGTCTGAGTGCTGCCTTTAATGGCTTGTGGACTGGCTACTA
Organism: Odontophorus gujanensis; assembly: GCA_013399175.1. Classification (NCBI taxonomy): domain Eukaryota; kingdom Metazoa; phylum Chordata; class Aves; order Galliformes; family Odontophoridae; genus Odontophorus; species Odontophorus gujanensis. Next base: position 187,664 of record VXAB01008226.1, on the reverse strand, counting down.
AGGAGTTCTGTTCTTTGATATCGTCTCTGTTATTTCTTTGGTTTTGGTCATTTATTTTTCACTTGAGTCCTTAAAAAGAAAGGCAGTTCAATGAACAACTTGTTTTTTTTTTTGTTTGTTTGTTTGTTTTTTTCACTCACGCAAATCCATGCAGCCTTTTTTACCTGAAGGTTTTGGAAGACTTTGATGCCCAGGATGGGCAAAGCAAGGGTGCAGGCTTGAGAAACACACTTCTGGCACTGGAATTCCACCTTGTGAAGCCACCCTGCAAGCTTTTGGTGCTTAGGCAGTTTGGCTAGCAGCCTTCCCTCTGATCCACACAGGATGGAGCACCCGTGAGCTGTACAAGTCGGGTCCCCGGAGTGTGACCCCCTCCCCGCACATAAGGCTGCTCTACCCTCAGACTTCTAAGCTCGAGCTGCAGCTGCGAGCCGGGAAACAATCTCTGTGGTCTCACTGCTCCCTCTTTTGGAGTCTAGAGAGAAAGAAATGCGGTGACAAGGGAGAAGAAATCGGCTGGAGGCAGGGAGAGTGGTGTGAGCAGAGAAGCGGCAGCTGGTTGAAGCAGCAACCAGAACAGAGCACACAGAGAGGATGGGGTGGGGTAGGGGGACAGAAGCAAAAAAGGGCTTGTAGGGGCTGAGAACAGGGAGAGGAGGAGAATGTTGGAGGGAGGATGTGGGCAGGCTGTGGCAGAAATAAAGGAAGTGAGCAGGAGAAAGAACTGACGCTGGGTTAAAAGCTGTTGAAGGAGAGACAGATTTAAGCTGGTAGCAGTGTAAAGTAGGAATGTGAGCAGGGAGGGGCTTCGAAGGAGTCTGTGGGAATTTTGACCTGGAGAGTGTGAAATCAATGGGATTAATTCCTGCTTCAGTCAGGAGTTATATTCCTCTTTATTTGTATTTTTATTTTTTCACAACTACTATCTGGGAAATAGCTGTATAATTCAATCCACTGGTGAAATCCTGATCTCATCTGGTTCTTGTAGTTAGTCTACATATAAAGAAACAGCCTTACACAATCATTAGCCATATGTAAAACTTTCCAAATAATCTTTAATGCAGAGAAATATGCCAAGAGTTCCACAGCCCAAATCAGCAGATGTGTGTGGTGTGTCGTAGTTTTAGCTTTAACCAGAGTTTTTCTCCTTTCCTCAGATAATATTTCTCTTGGACATATTTCTTTTTTCTCATTTTTAAGTAAATGTCTGACAGTTCTGGGCTCACTTGCAGTAGCTATTTTTTGTTTGTTTGTTTTGTTTTTCTCTCTTACAAATACTTCCCCTGATGCCATGCTGACCTTTTGAATTCTTTCCATCTCAGCAGCTTCATCTTAAGAAGACAGTCCTCCCAGGCCTCCCCCTGCTCCCTATTTCTCCTTTTAACCAAGTACTACTGGGTAAATAGATCCATATTATCAACAACAATGCACTGCAATTCAGTCACTTTTAGCAGGAACTACCTATTAAGTATTTTTTGCTCAAGACTTTCCAAGGTGCCACAAGTAAATACTTGAAGTAAATGTCAAGCTTTCTTCCAACTTTCAAGAAAAAAATCAGGGAAGATTTCAAGGACATTACAAGGGTTTTTACTTAATCGTATTTCATATCCCATACATTATAATGGCTGACTTCTACAATTGTGGGGGTATTTTTCAAGGTTATGTGAATTTATTTATAACAGTTCTTAAACATTTTCCTCTCATGTTCTTTTCCTTTCTGTTAGCTTAATCATGATCTACGTGCTGCAGCAAGTGTCATTTAGCAACTGTTGATGAATGTCAATGGGTGCAATTTTCCTTACATGGAGGGACTCAGGGACGCACCTTTGCTTTTGTACACAGTTCCCTGTCAGACCACATTCTGCCAGACTGCCTCACTGCTGCCACCTGTAACATGACAGCAAAATGTAGCAGAATATTGGTAGGAAGGTTCAGCCTCTCCTGAGATACCACCAACATCCTCCTTTGAAATTGTGCACCAAGACGAGAAAATAGAAGGCATTACTTTCAGAGCAGCCCTGATATGCTTGTATGTGGTGTGATTCTTATTATTTTTAAACAACGCAATCAATGCAAAGAGAAGGAAAACAATATAACTGTAGCTGAATGTATATACATCAAGGTAACAAAATATGGTGCTCTAATTGTAGGATTTTATCTGTATGCTACTGATTTAGAAGTCCAAATGGATGCAAATATTTTTCTCCTTACAGGTGAGGAGGTAACCTCTTTTTGGATAAATATCAACTTTGTTGTATCTTAGTGAATGGTAAAGTGCTGATTTCAAATACTGAAGTCATTTCAGTAAAAGGGAAAAAAAAAAAAAAAAAAAAGAGAACTTCTGTTAAAAAAAAAAAAATCTATTCTTTATACTTGGGTGAGTGTGTCAAATTATTAGGCTTTACTAGAATTTTATATTGAATCACTCAAGGTAGATTCTTAAAATACAACCGTCCTTTGCGTAAGTTAAGATTTATTTTACTTAACTGTCTCCAATAAAGTATAGAGATTCTCTTACTAGTCAATGGAGAGATAAGCAAGTCTACTAAATTTAGATTAATCCCACAAGATAAGCAACTCTAACAAATTTAGATTAGTCCCACTTCTTTTAGGAAGGAGTAAAGATGCCTCTCTCTTTCCATTAACAAGAGAGAAGACCTAAATAATTCACCCTAATTAGACAACTGTCTTCTAGATAGCTAAAGTTAGGTGAGATGAATCCCAACTTTAAATCTTCTATGTCTGTTGTTTTAGCTGAATCTAATGCCAAGGTACAAACTAAGGACTAAAGTGGATTAGAATACAATTTAAAAAGAAAATCTGCCATTACATCAAATTGCATGAGTTGACTTTTCAGACATATCCTCTCAGAGAAAACTCCTTTTTTCCATCATATTCTTCTCTGTCATTATCTTTTCTTTTTCTTTTTTTTTTATTTTTTTGCATAATGAGATACAGAGATAGTCTGACCTGCAACTCTATTACATTTTCCTTTCTCTGTCATTTCACCTTAAGACCATGATGAAAAGCACAATAGAATCCTCTTTTCTCTATTTTTACAGAACATTATGCATTTAGACATTAGAATTAGGATTAGCAATGCATAGCAGCAGATACTGTTTATTGTTAATAAAATATTACAGTATGTTAATAGAAAACAGTTATATCATTCAGTTTAACTCTTATATCTCAATTGCTTATGCAATTGTGTAACTTAAGCATTTTTAATCATAAATGGAATGATGTTAATAAATTTGCAAAGTCCCACTACTTGGTAAATCCATTGTTTTCATGGAAATTTCTGCCTTTGTTGTTATTAGATATTTACATTTAAATGTTAGGCTTTGGCTTAATTTTTACAGTGCTTCATATTAATATGTTTTTGCAAACAATTTTCCCTAAGTAAAACAACACTACTCTTTTAGTTATCAGCAGTTCCCTGTCAGAATGGAAGTGGTTTGATATTTCTGGGGAAAAGAAGGCTGAGCAGAGATCTCAGTGATGTTTATAAATATGTAAAGGGAGGTGAGAGGCAAATAGGTGAGGCCAGGATCTGCTCAGTGGTGTGTAACAATAGAAAAAGGAGTAATGGCCAAAGTCTTGAACATAGGAAGTTGTGTACTAACATGTGAAAGAACTTCTTTACAGTAAGATTTTTGGAGCACTGGAACAGGTTTCCCAGGGAGGTTGTAGTCTCCTTCTATGGCAATATTCAAGACTGATCTAGACACCTACCTATACAACCTATAGTAGGGATCCTGCTTTAGCATAAGAATTGGACTTGATGATATCCTAAGGTCCCTTCCAACTTCTGCAATTCTGTGACTCTGTGCTATTCTTCCTGTGCCCAGTTCTACCAGTTTATTTTATCATTGACTTAGTTGATAGGCCTAAAGCTGGGTGGATCTGGAATAACACTGAAGATCAGGATTCAAGGACTTAAAATGGTTTTGGCAAACAGGAGAAATACTGTGGGGGAAAAGAAATAGGGTCAGATATAGAAAAGATAAATAGAATGGACACCATAACACTTCTCTGGAAAAGGATTGTGGAATTACATTTAATCACAAACTGAAGGCAGAATAAGGTCAACACTCTGGCAGCAGATGAGGAGCTGGGAGCTCTGTCCAGTGAAGCACTCCAGTCATGGAACCTGACCAACACAGCATCACTGGCAGAAAGGAGCAAGCAGTGGTAGAGGCATGCTGCTGCATGGGGTAGAGGCTCTCATCTGTCCCCATAGACAAAGGTGGAAGGACTGGTTGATGCATCCAATGGTTGTGATGCCCTTCAGAGGAATCTTGATAAGCTGGAGAAACTGGCAGACAGGGACTTAATGGATGTTACCTGTCACTATGTCCTTCTCCTATTAATTATGTTTTGAAAATAATACTCACTCTAAGCTATATTCTACTCCATCTGAAGTAGAGCATTCCATATATTTTCAGAGGCATGTAAGTCTTTTTTCTTATTAATATTCATCTTGTGTTATTTAGATAGCTGCTTTATTTTATCGTTATTACCTAATTAGGTGGAAAGCTTACATGCTGATTTACTGTATTGCTTTAGTTTTAGTCCTGGTATTTTTATTTTTTTTTTGCATTTTGACTTTCTAATTGCTTGAAGAAATTAGAAGGCCATGGCAAATCAATTGCCAAATTATACCACGGTCCTTTTCTTATCAATGTAATTTTTTCTTGTTTCATATTTTTTTAATTTTAATTTGATCGATAGTCCTTAATTATGTATGTTACAGATATGTTACATTGCCTATGTACAAGTACAGAAGGGGTTTAATTAACAAAGCAGGTGGAATTAAGCTATTAGAAAGGACAAAAATACAAAAATAGGGACAATAAATTAAATAAAATGTAGGCTAAGGTCTGGAGAAACATTCTCAAATATATGATTATTTAAATTGTGCTGACCCAAAGAATTAAGTGGAAGCTGAGTTACATGGCTGATTTCAGACTATGCTGGGTAATACATCATACCAAAAACCGTGTGTTTGGAGGGCATTTAGAGTATATCAGATAATTTCTTCCAAACTAAAAGTAGAATCACAGAGTCATAGAAGTGCTCAGGTTAGAAAAGGCCTTCAAGATCATCAAACCCAACCACAATTGGACATTTTTGTTACTACTGATGAGCTATACCTGTAATGCTATAATTTTAAAATATAGTTAAGTTCTTCAGAATTTGTTTGTCAAAAAATAGAACCAGTGTTAGGAAGTAATTTCCATCTCAGTAATTTATAACTTCTATAGGAGTATAACTTACTGATTCACAGGACACTTCTGTTGTTTCACAGAGCATTATTATACATCCAGATCAAAAGGATCCTCAACTTTTAAAGGTATTATTGTGAATTTTACTTTCTTTCCTATGTATTAGGTTGAGCTATTTGTATTCAACAAGAGATTATAAATACTGGTCCAATTCTTAAGTAGTTGCAAGGATTTATGAACACCTGATAGATAAACAATAACGGAAGATTTTCTTCTAAATGGTGTTAGAGGTTAGTAGTAGTAGCAGAGCACAGCTATTACATAAGCTTTCTAAAGTATTTCATAGCAGTGCTGTGTTATGAAAGAGTACTGTAACTTTTGGCATACTTTGAGAGATCTGTAAAACATATACTTCGATTTTAAACATGAATTCAGAGAAAAGAAAAAATGTGTTCTTAAATTCCTGCTGTTTTGCATCCTGCAGATTCAGCTGTTTACATTGAAATGGCTCTGTGACTTCCCATGCGCAAGCGTCTTTTACATACACTCATTTTATTTGCTGCATTGTAAGGTTTCAATTGCCTTGGAACAACTCTGGCACAAGTCTAAGGAACATTATTGTTTGCAGATGTTCATAGGGTTTGGTGCCATTTTCTGAGGGGCCACATCTTTCCACTCTACGTGGGAATTCTATACCTGTAAATAACATCTGAAGCATTCTTTGGGGCAATACTGCCTGTTCCTTTGTTGTAGTTTTGAATTTCAAATGACTGTGTAAACACTGATATTGTTATCTCCTCTAGCTTTTACAGGGCAAGATGCTTTTCTTCAAGTAGAAGGAGAAAGAATGTACTGACTTGATACCGGAACAAGCTGGCTGCTATCACTGATGTCAGAGAAAATTAATCCTAAAACATAGCATACTGATCCATCTTTAAATTATTTTAAATATGAAAACAATACCAAGGAAACATGATCAATACTCACTCAAACCTTTTAGTGATTTCTGTTTACGTCTAAAAATCCACAATACTGGAGGAGTTAGAAGCAGGAATTACACCACAAAGGAATCCCTAGCAAGAAAGGGACCATTACTGCATGTGGGTCATACATAAATCACAGGACACTTAGGCAGCACATTTTTACACCCTGTCATCTAGCCTAGGAGCACTGTTACATGCTAACACCACCCCTGTGTTTTGATTCCATTTGACCCAGATATTGACTGTGGATGTCCCACAGACACATGGCTATTCTTTTATGCTTTTTATATTACTAACAGAGCATTGTTGATCTCAATCAGCTCAGACATCCTGTCAGGGTTCAATGTTGACACATCAATGACAACATAGTTCAGAACAGTCAAAAGTTTACAACATATAATAAAAACTGAATTGAAGTCAAGCATGCTATTCTCTTGTGGCCTGAGTGGGACTGGAGGCAACCAGTGATTTGTAGGCACCATTACTTCCCAGATGTTCACTGTATCTAGCCTTTGGCAAGGTGTCAAGGACAAAAAATAATCAGTCTTTCAGATATCACTTTTGAAATGGTATGCCCTATGCTTCCTTCAGGTGACTCATTCTTCCCGTGTTGTCAAGAACCATTGATGAAAGGTGACTACATGCAAAGGCTTCTGAAAAGTGAAGCATCCCCAGTACACAGAGAAAATGATACTGTGCAATCAGTACTCCGAGTACATACCATGAGTGATGAATGAGTAACTGCTCTGGCAACATTTCGGTGAATGTCCGTATTTAAGACAGAACCATAAGAGAACTTGGGCCCAGGAGGAAAATGATCACACTGGGAAGAGACTTGAGGAATTTTTAAGCTGATTTCAGAGTTCCCATAAATTTCAGCTGCTGTTTTATGGATGGTGACAATATCCTATCCTTACAGCAAATCCGTGCATTTAAAATAGGGTAGACATACTGCAGGAGCATGAAAATGATGTGAAAATCGATTGTACTAATGCAGAGCAATGCTCACAAGGCAGGAGCTATTAAGAAGGCATTTCTGTTTTAATACATTTTTTAATCCTTTATATAAATAATATATGCAGTGTAATAAAACATTACTAACAAAAAAAAAAAAAGGATTTAAGATGCTTCTCACTCCCTTTTTTAACAGCATTGGCTACCTTATTCTTTTCAGACATCATGAGTCAAAAATGTAATGATATTGCTTAAAATGCATAAACCTGAATGCAAATTCAGAGGAAGCCAGATCTTCTGAAATTTGAAGGTTTAAATTTCATACTTCATGTCTGGTTTGTTTTCATAATGTTCCTGAACATTTCTAAACTGACAATGGCTTTCTGGTGTCTGGTGTATTTTTTCTGTCCGGTGTGAATGTTTTTTTTTATTATTATTATTCAACAGCAACAACAACAAAAAAAGGGAGTGAGTGTCTCTCTTGATAATTCTGTTTTATGTATTCAGAACTAGGATATGAACAGAGATAAGTATGATCAGATGTGAACAAGGGATTAGGATGCTTAGGGCAGGTTTTAGGAATCCTAAAAACACTGCACATAGTACCTATATGGACACCTCAGTTTTCAGATGAATATTTTTCAGAAGCTTAAAACTACTCTCTAACATGCCCAAGAACGCTTCTGTTTTGAAAGGGTTTATGTGCATGCCACTTATTTGTAAGCAGCCACCTAGGGAGCCATTCCTATAGGCATCCTCAAGGCTTTGTCTAACACACACTGGTACCAATCAATTTATTCAAAAACAAGTACAGAGAAAACAATGTACTGCTTGCGTTAGTATAATGGTCAAAGAATTCAGCCCAGAAATGTAGGGTTTAAAATATCTTTTGCCTCTGAGGGTTTGAACCCCATCACAGTTAAGTTCACAGTGCTTCAGGCCTTTCGTTTTGAAAATAGGCCACTGTTTTGGCAGGAATGCAAGACATGAGGCCAGAGACAAAGCATGCAAAAAATAGTACTTCTCTGCTGCTCAGAGGTGAAAGCATTCACCTGGAATGAGGTAGAATAGAGCTGCATGTGCTTTTTCTGCTCTTTTTACTGTGTTAATTTTAAACTGAATATAAATCCTCTTTTGTATATACAGTGTGGTACATTCAGGCCAGAACCTATGAGGAGCAATGCAGATACAGTCACACACAACATTTGCTAATCTAACTGGACAGAGGACCTCAGGTCAAACCTCCTTTGCAGACATACCCTCCAACAGCTTTGACTGCTCTCCTGGCAATTCAATCACTGTTCCTAGGCATCGGCGTGCCAGGATGCCTGCCAGAACACAGCTCTACATACTGTATATTTCTGAAGATCTGTGCTTACTTGCTACCTATCTATTAAGTAAAACTCCTTTCTCTACACTGCCACCAAGCCTGTGCTGTCTCTTTAGCTTAAAACTCGACCTCATGCTTTGTATGCAACTCCTAGAAACACAATTACATAAAGCAGCACAGTTTCCTGAGGAGGCAATGAGGTTTGATGCTTTTGTTATGAAAAATTAGTTGAAGAACTTTTTTTCCGCTTTTTATCTCTATGCATAGAATTTATAAATAAGATTTCTTCTTTTCTAAAGTCACAGATTTTTTCCATGTGCAGGGGGCTCAAGAATCTGTGGGAAGTCCTGGAGAAAGTGAAGGTATCTGTGAGAGCAGCTGAGCATCTTATAAACTAGGTGAGGTATCATCCAAGAAACAATTTTCTTCCAAACACTTGATCAGTAAATAAACATATGTGAGCTGTTGTTGTTTCAGTGTGTTTGTACAGTATATATTTGCAAATGTATGTCTAAATCATATGTCATGTATGTCTAAATCATATGTCAATATTTGCTTTAATATACTCCTGGATGCTACCTATCCAGAAATCAGCCAAACAACTTCAAAACTGCTATAAATATATGCACCTCCCATTACGTTTCACACTGTTATGCATGTGCTCCTATATGCACAATGGTAACCTGGTGCATTGGGCTTAATTTACATATCTTGCTTTTTTCAAGCTAAACATAATTTGGTACACTGTTTTAAGTTTATTATTCCAGTATCCTTTGATGTTCTAATTTACTTTGTGTGCCAGCATTTCATTTACTACTAATCTTTTAAAGAATTGAGCGAGGATCATGGTATCCTCATTCCTTAAAGACTTCTGTAACAAACTTGGGTGATAGCTTAGTTTAACAGGAAGGTAGAGTTGCAGTTCATTACAGAACAGTGAGCTCCAGCTATATTGAATTACTGCCAAGAAATATTTACAGGCTACAGTCATAGACCTTACCCTTCAATCAATGGTAGTCTACGGGAACACTTCCTGAAGTTAGTTAATGCTTTCTGCTAGCCTGACAAGTGGGTGTAAGCTAACTCTGCCAACTCCACTACTTTCCTGAGTGCTGCTTTGAGGCCAACTAAACATCCAAGTATTTTTTGTGAATAAACAACTCATCAAAACATATGAGAACAGAAGGTTTCAAACATAGTAAAGCAGTTGGCATAGTCATTTTATAGTTAATTAGAAGCACAATGGTACTTTATTCAAGCCTCCTAGACCAGGGGTCATCTGCATAACAGTGTAATATCTCTTATAGCCTCCTTACAGCTCTATAGAGATACGTATTAATGAGTCTCCTTTTACTAAGTCTTGAAACAAAATGGGAATGTTTCAATAAATGTGAATAGAATGGTGGAAAAAAATGTGGTTAATAGAATCTGCTTTTACTTTCTGTTTTGTTTTGTTTTTTTTTCTGTCTCTTGCTGCCCTTCACTTTTTTTTGTCCTAACCTCTGTTTATCATTTTGGCTGTCACAATTATTATCTGTGCTGAATAATCCCTCTTAAAAAATAAGGGACCTGTCAACAGTTTAGGGGCTGGTTGGGCCCAGTTCCGTGACACTTGGTATGAGGGACCCACAGACCCATGCCCCAGGAAAGGGGAAGGGGGAAAGGGAAAAGGGAGATGGGCCTAAAAAAAACAAAACAGTGGTAATGATCTGAGGAGGAAAGCTAATTTACTAAATTAGATATCGGAATGCAAAATAACACCATATAATGCAGTATGATTGGAATTGAAGCTAATAAATCAAATAAAACGACCAAGAAAGAGTGTCCAATAAACCGAAGGCCTTACGCTAAATGCTGAAGGTGGGACAGCAGTGAGCACCCACTGCTGAGTCAAACTGAAAGGAAAGAGAGAGTCCCGTGACCACAAACAGTTTTTATCTTTCCCTCTGAGCGTAAATATGTAAAAATGCAAAGCATCGCAAAGTCCTCTGGGGAATGTAGTTCTTCTCTTCTGAGACTGGTATACCTGGAACTATCAATGATCCATGGAGCTGGAGCATTAACTCTTTAACTCCAAACGCACTACATGATGTTATGATGTGGAATACCAGTACCAAAAATCATAAAACCATGACAGAACCAGAGATCTAGTGAAATAGCACTGTTGTAAAAGAAAAAGAAAAAGAAAAAGAAAAAGAAAAAGAAAAAGAAAAAGAAAAAGAAAAAGAAAAAGAAAAAGAAAAAGAAAAAGAAAAAGAAAAAGAAAGTGCATACTTATCTCTTTCTTATTTTGTTGCAAATAATGCTTTTTTTTCTTAGGTATAAAGTTCCTTGGACTACAGAGACTGTGAATTTTTCTATACATTTTTCTCTGTATCTTGAAAATAAACAAAAAATAAAAACTCTATGCACCTGTTCATTTCTTTACCTATGCTGACTAGAGGGTGGAGCTCTGACTCTCTGAATAACAGAGGAGGAAATGCAAGGGGTTGAAAGCTACCACTCACATCTGCCAGTAGCAAGCGATTATCCTCTCAGTCCTCAGACTGTGCAAAAGAAAAATAATGAGCCACAGTTCTTTCCTTGGCATGCCCACAGCATCACAGATGTGGTATAGCTTCCTTCTGGGTTGTCTGTATGAGAAAAACTCCAGCTCCTATTGCCTAAGGAAGTCTTAAGTAGAGACAGACTATTATTGTGAGCCACATGTACAACATGCACCGGGACAGAGAATCCATTGGTTCTAAACTAGTATCTGATGCTTACAGACATCTGAAAGTAAGATAGCTGGGAAAGCTGGGAAAGGTTTAGTATAAATGTCACAGCAGTATTTTCTCAGAGCCTCCCAGTAGGGTGAATGTGCCATGAATCTTAGTGCAGCAAACAATTTCCTACAGTTGGAAATGCAGTGACTTGCACTTGCAAATTTTCTTACTGTTCGGAGTAAAGCACCCTGACATTATAAGGTAAGCCCTTGGATTACTTGTCCTCATTGTATTTTTGTTTAGTTCCAAAAACAATTACTGCTATAACTTCAAATGACAAATGCAGTATTCAAGTAATAAATCATACAGGAGAATTTTTCCTTGTAAAAATAACACATTAAATCCTGCTAGATAACCAAAATAAGCATCATAGATGGTTAAGTATAGAATAATAATGTGCATATTTCAGATAAGATTTATTTAAATAGTGTAATTCAGTCTTTGGAAATGAAGGAGAAAACCAACCAAACAAAAAGCCACTAAGTCATAACAACAGAGGTCTAAGACATCAGGAGAAACCATAGTAGTTTAGGCAGAAGAAAACTATCACAGTTTGCTTTTAACATTTGTATCCAGGATTCACTTATAAAAATTAAGTATTTTTTCTTATTAATTCAATATATATAAAGAAACCAATTGGTCTATTTCTAGCATGTGTAGCACTGCATCTCAACATACTGCCCTAAGGCAATACCTAGGGGCTTAATCTAGCCTGTTCTTTCTACTCTGAAAGTCCTACCATCACCTCTGTTGATACTCAGGAAAGAACAACTTGCTTTGTTCATGTCTTTTTTGTTTGTTTGTTTTTTAATAATTAAGTTACTTCTGAAGAGAGCAGGGAAAGCTGCTCTTGTTTTGTATTTCGATGACGGTGTCACTGGTAGTGTTGAAAACTCCTGGCGCATGAAAACAGGGTCTGCATAAGATTGCAAACTAAATTTTGAGTAAAGTCAGTGGAGAACTGTAACTGTTCCTAAGGACCTGAAGTAGGGACATTCTCGTTACATAAATCATCTTTTGCTTTCTCTCTTGGAAACAAAAGAAACAGGTAGAATGTAATTAGTTCTAATACACTTAAGACTCAGTGTGTATTGACTGGTATAGCTAAGCACAAAAGAAGTTACCAGCAATGCTGAAGATTGTTTCATGATAGAAATCTACAGAGATGTGCTGGGCTACACAGAGGTCATTCTCTTCTTGACCTCTAAGATTTTGTAAAGTAATTTTCTTTTTTTCCTAGGTTTTTATTAGGATTTTTCTTATTCAGTTTTTATTCTATAGTATGTTCTTGAATTTGTAAATTCTATTCAGATGTACTTGGAAATATTATCAGTCATATTTAATGAAAAATATTCTAAGAAAATAGTATAGAACTGGATATTAGATCTAAAGTAAAGCTAGAGTGAACAATAAGCAAAAGAACTAAAAATCCTCATAATTTCTAGTAACAGAGCAGTTAATACTACAAAGCTAACTATATGTGGGTTTAACAAAAGCTTCTATAAACAGTGATTTATATTCAAACTTTATAGAAAAAGAAGCCTTGAAGAACTGGAGTTTGAGTCTTTGCTTCTTGTTCTGAAGCACATTTGTGCAGTTGGCACTCATTCATGTGATAATTTCCTTTCATGATTACTTCTGCTGGTTACTCCAAGGAGTATTCATTAAAAATATTGTGCAGACTAGCCATTAGTGATAGAAAAGAGAGCAAACACTCTTATCCTATGAATTGTCCCATTAATACCTGTAAAATGCTTTATGACCCAAACTGTAAACCAATGTGAGCAAGGAAATTCTGGCCCACTAATGGTGCGTTTATCCTATTGATCAAACATACAGCATACATGCAGCTTACATACAGAATAGTCTTTCTTTTCTTGAACCTTTTTGAACCCTGAAAATTGTGATCCTTGATTGCTTTGTTGTGACAACAGTGACTAGGCAGTGGCTGGTATTTGTGCTTCTCACAAGAGCTCTCTGGGTACTAGAGTGTTTTATCCTCATGAAATCAGTCTTCAGACATTTCTTAGCAGTAGCTAAAGCACGTTAATTTATTTTCACAGCAGTAGGTAAAGGGGAACCTTTCTATTTTAAGGATTTTATGGTGTTGGTTTTTCAGTACACAACAGGGATAACAGTGAGTACTTTCTTGGTGCACTGGGGATTTCATATTGTATGAGGTTCTCAGAAAAATGTATAAAGGAAGAAAAAAAAATAGTGCTTACAGGTTGTTCCTATTTCAATTTTTATATCTTTTCTTAAGTACAGTCACCTCCATGGTCCTGTTCTCTACTTAGAAATAGCCAGTATGAATATCAATCGTAACCTTCATTTATGTCTTACTATTCTAGTGTATATGTTCTGTTTCACTGCCATCCTACAGTAAAACACATACCTGCATATTTTATTTGTTCATGTCAATGGAATGAAGGAAGAAAAAATCACAAGAGAGTTATGAAGTAATAAATTCATTTCCATGTTAAAGGATTTCCTAAATGACAAACTTGTCTAAGTCACAAGTAATTCAGAGACCAAATTTCCCTGACCTTCACTGTGATTCCAAGTACTTGTAAGTACAATGGGATCAGATTTACAAAGGCAGTAAAGGACTTTGAGTTTTGTATTGATGCTTGGTAGGATTTTCTGAAAGTTCCTTGCTAGCCTACTCTCACTGAAATATTGAAATTAGTGTCACTGAAATCAATAAAAGTGCATTGGCATTTCTTAGATGTATTTGAGTACTGAGATACTTCTCCTTAGACACATTTGAAAATCCTGCAAAGAAGCCATATTATTGAAAATGCATAGTTTTTTTGCTTGGATCCATTTAGGACTATCATTGCACAGTTGGTGTTTTGAGTGTGTAGTGGCCTTAGTGAAATATCATTCAGGTTTCAGAACAAATTATCAAAAGTATTGTTTATTTTTATAATAATTCTGAAAGTTAATTGTAAGAGCTTACAGAACATTTTGTAAATTCTCAGTATGCCATGGCTGTTTTTAAATCACTTATTTCTCAGAGAAATAGGGTTTTTTGAAAACTTCTGAGGCTTAAATTGAAATCACCGTGCATCTCTATCTTTCCTGTCCTCTCCTCCTTGCCCAGTATAATCTACTTTCTAGCCACTGCTGTTCCCTTAAGACTGTTTTTTTTTCCTTGTATGTTTCAGTAACACTCATAAAATGTTGTTATTGCTTTTCGGTCAGGAACCTCATGTAAACATTGAAGCTAAAAAAGTAGAGTATAACCATTCAACATTCAGATTCTTTGGACTATGAGGGTTAACTTCTTAATGTGTGTTACAATAGAATAGCGAAGTGACTACACTGTGAAAGCATAGGTAAAAGTACATGAAATATTTTAATCCCAAAGAAAACCTTCAGAATCTTAACTTTCCATCTGTTCATCTCTTCATTAAGCCTTGTCTGCAACAATGGATATTCATCCGCTAGAATATGGATGAGCAGAAGAAACTGGAATTGCTGGCTACCTCTCACTATATGAAACTTTCCATCACCAATAGAGCTTTTCATTCACCATTTTCTTGGTTTTGTACCCAAGAATATAGTGTGTAGCTAGAAAACCATATGATAGAATCATAAACCTCCAAGATGAAAAGGTATTTCATCTTGTGGAACGAAGGAATCTCTCCGCACAAGGGAACAATTCTTCATTTCACAAGTACGCAGGAAAATTCTATGTAATCTTGCCTAAAGTAATTCAAATGTACTTTTTGTTTCAGGATTGAATTGAGAAAGATAGGGAGAGGGACTAAGTATTTTTATCTTGTAATTTTTGCTTAATGGGAGGCATTTTCATTTAATAGGAGATAGTGATGTACCCTAAGGCAAGAGACCTACATACATACTGGCTATTGTAGAGTGAATGGTAAGGATCTCTAACCACTAATGTTGCAATTGACATTTTTAGTTTATTTATTTATTTGTGTGTTTGTNCAAGATGAAAAGGTATTTCATCTTGTGGAACGAAGGAATCTCTCCGCACAAGGGAACAATTCTTCATTTCACAAGTACGCAGGAAAATTCTATGTAATCTTGCCTAAAGTAATTCAAATGTACTTTTTGTTTCAGGATTGAATTGAGAAAGATAGGGAGAGGGACTAAGTATTTTTATCTTGTAATTTTTGCTTAATGGGAGGCATTTTCATTTAATAGGAGATAGTGATGTACCCTAAGGCAAGAGACCTACATACATACTGGCTATTGTAGAGTGAATGGTAAGGATCTCTAACCACTAATGCTGCAATTGACATTTTTAGTTTATTTATTTATTTGTGTGTTTGTTTATTTATTTATTTTTCTACATATTTTATGTTTTATTTTGGAATTTTGTTTCTCTGGTATACAGCAAATACAGGATTCTAAATTTACCAGATGAAAATTTGTTTACATTGTAAATTTTCCAGTGTATCCTGTAACATCTGTTGAAAACTTATTTTATAAGGAAAATTCACAATATTTTGTAAATGTTTACTATTAATGATGAGAGATTTTCTAGATCAAATTCTCTTGCTGTCTTAGTGTGATTGTAAGGATGAGTGTAAGAAGAAGCTCCACTCCTGTCTTAATCCTAATTAATATATCAAAAACCTAGATGAAATTATAATTGGATACTGATGGGTTTAAATATCTCTGAAAACTCTATTATGCATCACCAAAGTCCTTTTGCTTCATCTGTTCCACTCCTTTCTTGCATTCCATCAGCAATTTGCAATACTTGTTTTATTTTTTGGTGTCAATGTGTCTGACTCAGAATGATGCTATGGAAGCAAGACAGGACCCTCATAATTTTTTTTTTTCCTTGAACTATAGGTTGTCTTACTAACATAAAATATAGGCCCTGATGATTCCACCATATTTTGTGTGTGTGTGTTTTGTTTTTTTTTTGTTTTATTGTTGTTGTTTTTACTGAGGCTATGGAGAGAGTATGTTGGGGATACTTTTGATCCATTGCTTTTCTCTTTGAGTAGTGTCATATATTTAATACACTTCATCATATTTGTGATTGTTAGATAGGTGTATTCACAGTGCACATAAGCAGAAGAACTAAGTGATAAAGCTAGCAAAGTTTGCAGTCTGTTAACAGCAACGTATATGTGCTACCTGGGTGGTGTAGCAGATCATTTTGTGTAATTTACATGTAAAGTATAATTAACCAACAACATCAAAAATCAGGAAGTTCTTAAAAGGCAACAGTTATTGGAGTGAATAGAATGTATTAGCATAGAGAACAAGACAAAATCTTTACTAGAGAAAACAAATGCAAAATTTGGATCAGGAAAACATCTTTTTTTATCACTGTGTACTGAAAGATAATCTAAAAGTAATCTCTACTTTTTTGATCACATCAACTAAATCTTTGACCCAAAATTCTTAAATCACACTCATCAAAATATAACTATTTTTTAACTCATAATGACACCCTGTTCACCAGAGTACCTAAAATCAAAATCTCCAAACAGTGTGCCAGTACTCTTTCCTCACTATTCTAATTTAGCTTTACTGATGAGCCTGCTAGTTGGTTGCTGTTATTTTAACTGAGAATGTATGTCCTGCTTAGTGCTCATGAAATCAAATGGCTCTGTCACTTCAGACTAAACAGAAATAACATCTACAGTCAATTCTGCATGGTGAACTGCCTAGGAACATATTGTTTTAAAATGGCAGAATTGTGCAGGTGTTAATTTATTTTTGTAGCATGTTCCCTGCTCAATCGTATTTTTCTAACTTGCAAAAAATGAACAGCCTTTTACAAAACTAGAGAAATATTTTGCCTTCCACAGACTTTTTCTATTAATTGCTATTTGCTCCAGGCCAGTTGGTGAAATGTTCGCTAATCAGAATTTGAGCCATTTTGTATATCATCATTACTCTTTTGTGGTAAAATTTCATCATGCTTAAAGTATACCATGTGTGTAGCTTAATTTTCTGAGAGTAATTTTCTAGAGTAGAATCAAACATTTTGTCATTAACATTCACTACCAGAGCACCAGGAAGGTATGCAGCAAAGAAAACAGAAATGTGAGGATAGTAGACAAAGAATTGTGTATAGGGGAAAGACTGTTTAATTTCTTTGGTTATCATATATCAGATTCCTTCTCAATGCAGCCTAATTAAAGCAATTGCCTTTACACCTGAAAAGACTATGTCACATTAACATCTGTATTTATATCTGACACGGTCTGATTATTTTTCAACAAACTTCTGTAATGACCTTCCACATGTGTATATGCATGTTCTGAGGACTGGGATGAGAAAATAACATTACTGAAGACAACCCACAGTCCCAGTAACTGAGACTAGTTCCTCAGCTTTTTTATGATAGCAGAACTTCATTGTCTGTTGCCCCAAATGTATTGAGAAGGAAAATCATAAATATGAATGAGGGATTAACAGTAGTATCAAGATAGCTTGAAAGACAGGATAAAAAAGGAAAACAAAGACAGAAAAGGGAGATTCTTTTAGGAAAGAGGACAGAAATCTAGGGTAAGAGAGATTCATCTTGTTTCTTGATTTTAATAGGTTTTTCTACAGCAATGAATTACGTGGCTGCATGTAACGATGTTAGAGGAAGATCAAGGAATATGACATTTAAATAGTTGGTATTTTATGTGTATAAAAACGCATCCTACAGTGAAATACCTAATTTGATTGACCAATTTAACAGCTATTGAAATCATATTATTGTGTCATCTGAAGAGCTGTAATATCGTCTGTCAAGAACAGAACCCCAAACTAGGTGTTGAGTTAATTCAACTTGGATCCACTTTTACCTGCTGCAAGTATGTGTTTGGAGCATTTGTCAACTTAGAGGATTTGTGTTACTGTAATATATAAAGAATAAAGCCCCATGCATCCAATGAAAAGAAATAACCTTATTAGCTGGCCTCTGTAGTTCTGTGTGGTGGTTGGTAGACGTTAAAAGTTCAGATACTTCAGAAGTATCTCATACTAGTAAATTCTGTGCCTTATCAAATATTGAGAATTAAAAAAAAAGCTTTGAAAACAGAAAGTAAATTAGTACTGTTATTTCTGTAGATGTTTTAATCTTAGAATGACTTCAGTAAAAATAAGAAAAATCAAATAACTAAGTTTCTTCTTCTCATGAGGGAGAAATAGGTAAATGCTAATGACAAGATTCATAGACTTGGTCATTTGGTCAAAAATCCAGGAGAAAGATTAAAGGGCAGAATACTGCCGAGATAAAATACTTCATCTAAGGTTGGAAAATACTGTGGGTTTAGGTTGGCTTTTTTCCTTTTTCCTCTCTTTCTCTTTGCCTATTTGAGCTGCATTTCAAAAACATGCAATGCTCCAGGGAGTGTGTGAGTGGGCTGAGATCTCCATTCCTTTTGTTTATTTGTTTCTTACTTCTGAGCAGGGACTTGCAGTGGCTGCTGGGTTGTGTGTGTGCATTTTGAACCAGTACTTGCCTGTAAAATATATATTCAGCAAGGTAAAACTAGCTGAGTAAGTTGAAGATACTGAAATAGACCATCTTAATCTCTGAGGTGATTTGCTCATTAGAAGACATTCCAAGATCATTGCAGCATTTTTTTCCTTGCTTGCATCAAATTCTGTGTTCAAACACTTTGAATTTCTGATACAAACTGGTGAAAAGAAACTCTTACATGTAGTCTTCATTGACTTTAGGGTCAGGAGAGAAAGTAGAAGAAAAGGAATATGAATTCAAATTATACTGAGAAAAGTAAAACTGGGAACTATTTCTCAGAGCATTTTAAGAAAATGTGACTATACAGTGCACAGTAATAGAAGCTATGGAAGCTCTTCCTTTTGCATAGAATTTGAGGCTTTTGAATTTTTTTCCTCTCTTCCAAAAGGAACAAGATTTCTATCCGTTTCTCCACCTTTTAGCTTACCAACTAATATCTAGCTATATTCGACTGAGGGATTTAAATCTCAGTGGTGATTTTTAATTTCCTACAGTTTAAATCAAAACTGGGAGCTAGAAAGAGGAATTAAATCCTTTCATTGGGGCAAAGATCGTTAGGTGAATGCACTACTTAGCAGATGTGAAAGACTTCAAATAAGTGAAACTCAACAAGAAGGCCCTGGATATTTTTAAATCTTCAATTGGAGACCTGAAGTACTTCCATATCAAGGAGAAACAGAAACTGATCCCCAGTTTATGTGTAGAGACATGGTCATCATGCCAGCCTCCTGGTTCCATCACTACATCTCTAGGCATAACAAATTCTGATGTTAATGAACACATACATGAGGAAATAGAAACCTTAGGTATCCTAAAGAAATTAAAATTCTGTCATTAAAAGCCTGTGTAATATTTATCAACACTGTACATCTCTGCTGTACAGGAAGACTCACTTTGCTATATGTAGACTTCACAGCTAAAAGCCAAATGACACGGAATTAAAACCACTTTACGACAGCTTATGACGCCCTTTCTTTTAATAAAAACTACTTATTTTGCAGATAATATTTTGAAGATTTTGAAGGATGATATTTCCATCAGCACCAGCATTTCTTTTCGTTTGGATTTTTACAATTGAATTACTACCATATTGTCAGCTGCTCCAATCTTAATACATCTCTCATAATTTTTGTTGCAACAGCTATTATGCACAAGCAATTGCACAACAAAATTAACTCAGTTGTAATTTAAAATAATGAAGTAAGTGCTTAACTCTTGCAGCTTGGATAGAAGTTTGAAAATGGTGCTTGAGTTGAAATACTAAAAATGTGTATGTGAATAAACAGACGGAAACTGGACTAATTAAAATTGTATGAAAGTAGTCTATAGATACATGGCTACACCAATTAAAACATACAGATGTCCATTAAAATCACATTTTATCATCCTGGTATCATTATAGTCTGGGGTCTGCCCAGTGACTTAGTATTGACAATATTTTTATCAATACAAACAGCATTTCCTTTGCTAAAACACTGGTCCAAAGCTACAGCTGGTTAAAACTGACCTCCCTTTATTGATTTACATCTAATAAGCATCCAGCCCAGTACTTTAAAATGTAGCTTCTAACTTAAGGCACTTTAGTAATATAAATTGATTACTCATAACTATACAACCAATTGACTCATTTTGTAGTTTATATTAATATACTATTTGTAGCCTGCCAATGAATTTCATGAAGATCCTTTTCATAGCCCATTAATATTGACTCACAGATTTAATGAGTTCAATACAATAACCATTACTATATTATTAAAATGCAGAAGGAAATGCAAACCTCTTTCATGCAAATAAAGAGCTGTGTAATTAATCAAATGATACTTTTATTATTAGCATCATCATCCAGTATTAAATCGTCCTGGTTTATGTTTCAGGATAGAATTGTGCTAGGTACTGTACAAAGCCAAGGATTGTACACGCAAGATAAAATTAAGCGTGAGCAAATGAGAAAAATTTAAGAATATCCTGAGAAGTTATAGATTAGTAAAATAGGATTTTTGTTCAGTCCTACTCAACAAAACTAATTGTAGAATCATAGAATGGCTTGCATTGGAAGAGACTTTATAGATCACCTAATTTCAACCCCTCTGCCATGGGCCTGGACATCTTCCAATAGATTGGACTGCTCATGGCCCCATCCAACCTGGCTTTGAGTGTTTCTGGGGATAAGATATCTACAGCTACTCTGGGTAACCTGTGCCAGTGCTTCATCATACTCTTAGCAAAAAATTTATTCCTTAAATCTAAATTAAATCTACACTTTAATTTCAAGTTGTTTAAATTGGTATTTTTTTAATTATCCCTTGCTCTATCACACACCCTGATAAAGAATTCCTCCTCAGTTTTCTTGTAGGACCCCTTTAAGTACTGGCAGGATACAATACTGTCTCCCCAGAGCCTTCTCTACATTAAACAGCACCAACTACCTCAGAATTTCTTCATAGGCTCCAGTTGTCTGATCATCTTCGTGGCTCTCCTCTGGACTTTCTCCCATAGGTTCATGTATTTCTCATGCTGGGAACCCCATAGCTGAATGCAAAGATGTGAAGTAATGATTACCCCAGTACCAAACCCCAAGGGGTACCATTCATTATAGATTTCCACCTCAAACTTCAAATGTTGACTAGAAGTCTTTGAATGTGCACATCCAGCCAATTCCTTATCTACTGAGTGATCAATCTATCAAATCTATGTTTGTCCAACTTAGAAACAAGCATGATGTTCAGGACAGTGTCAGATGCTCAAAGATACTCTGTGATGGACAGTGTCAAATGCTTTGTATATGTCCAGGTAGATAATGTCAGTTGCTCTTCCCTTACCCACAAAAACTCTAACTGCATCATGGAAGGCCACCAGATTTACCAGGTAAAATTTGCCTTTAGTGGAGCCATGTTGGCTATCATCAACTACTTCTCTGTTTTCTGTGTGACTTAGCATATTTTACAGGAGGATTTGCTCTATGATCTTCTCAGGCACAGAGGTGATACTGACTAGTTTGTAGTTGTAATATCTTTGTTTGCTTTTTCCTTTCCTTTTTCCTTTCCCTTTCCCTTTCCCTACCCTTTTCCTTTTCACCTCTTTCTTGCCCTTCTTTCCCTTCTCTTTCCTCTTTCCCCTCTTTCTTGCCCCTCTTTCCCTTCTCTTTCCTCTTTCCCCTCTTTCTTGCCCCTCTTTCCCTTCTCTTTCCTCTTTCTTTCTTTCCCCTCTTTCTTTCTTCCTTTCCCCTCTTTCTTTCTTTCTTTCTTTCTTTCTTTCTTTCTTTCTTTCTTTCTTTCTTTCTTTCTTTCT
>VXAB01008226.1:93096-165424 GCA_013399175.1 Odontophorus gujanensis | reverse complement strand
TCTCTCTTTCCCCTCTCTCTTTCCCCTCTCTCTTTCCCCTCTCTCTTTCCCCTTTCCTTCTTTCTCTTTCCTTTCTTCCTTCTTTCCAGCCTTAACCCAGCCCTTATCTTCCTGTTCTAATCATTGCTATGCAGAAGATTGCATATTACTCAAATCAAGAAATTTCTGACACAGAATGTCATATGCCTCTTAATTCCCAACATAGCAACCAGAGAGTGAAAAAAATAATTCAATTTTTTGAACATTTCAGGACTAGCTATGACGCGAGTATTCAATCTGGGGGTCAACAGTTCCAGTGTACCTTTGGTGAGGTGTAGTTTCCACATGCTGAAATACTAAACTAGTTTGAAAAGTGTTAGCTGATCTGCCTTTGTGAATTTTCTCTGAGTCTTCACAGAAAGATTGTCAAACTTGTGAGTAATGGGATGCTAGACCGGGTATTTCTAAAAGTTATTTAGCAATACACGATGGCTCAGACACTAGACCAAGAACATTTTTCACAGAACACTCTAAATCCTCTGATCCAAATCATCATTCTCTCAGGGATAACAAATTCATCTAGAAGGAAAATGAAATTAACTGAAGGACAGACATACTGAAACTGAGTAGCAGATCTAAAATATATGGGTTATCTTGGTATTGCTTACAGTCCAGTATTTCAGTAATGATAGGAACTTTGTCTCAATATGTTCAAAATGACCATTTAAAAATCTCAGTCTCTAATGTCAGGTACAATATACTCAGATTCAAGAAAGAAAAGTAACACTTTTAAAATATTCCTACTGTCAATCTTCATAATGTACCAAAGTCACAAGTGCTAACAAATTTCTGTACATTTCCATTTATTTTTCTTTTTTTTTTCCTCTTTATTTAGTTTTCTTGATGCAAATAGGAAAAGAAAAAAAAAAAAACAGCAATGTTTGCACTGTATAATACTTTCACAATAAGATGAGGGGAAAGAAGCAAGAATAATTCTGTATTGTAATAAAATAATTGCAGGTTGTGATTAAATGAATCCTTTCATCCAAGAACTCAAAATGCGCTACAAACATTCACTGATCTGTAACTGATGCATAACCTATTAAAGTCTATGAGAATACTTCAAATGATTCAGTGAGCTTTGAATCAGGATCTTAACAGAGAAGTCTGAATTAGGGCAGTTTATTTCAGAGTCAAAACCATTTATAAACAAATTATTTTGGTTTAATGCATTTAGATGGGTGTACGCAAGCAGGTCTGTTGCTTGCCTAAATAAGTTTGTTTGTTTCTGTAAGTGACAAAATTGTGTTAAGCTATTGTAACAAAGTGTTAGGTTACTACATCAACATGTTTAAATGTATTTGTGGAGGAGGGTCTGCCTGACAAGATTAAATTGTTTTTAAGTTGGTACTGTTACTCTGTTTACCACTTTTCTCACTTTTCCTTCATGGACGAATCACATAGCAAAAAAAAAAAAGAAAAAAAAGAAAAAAAAAACCATCTTATTAAGGCATAATAAGTACTTCAATGTAACTATCATCACAAATGTATTTCAGTATACATACTAATGTTAGATTGACTTGTGCATTATTGTTATTTCCCTTTTATATTTTTTTTTACTGACAATATATTCTTTGTACTTTAATGGCCCTTTTTCACTTCACCCACACTTAAACCATTATTTAATAAGTGAGAAGAGTTCCATTCATCTATTAAAGAAAAATAATAATGTACTTTGGTTTAAAATTGGGATTCAGTAGAAATGGGTCAAGCTGTGCTACTTAATAATCTTGCCCCCAAAGAATCCACTTGTAGTTTTAATTCTCATAGTTTTGAGAAAATTCAAAGCTGTCTTGTATTTTTTTTTTCCTTGCAATAAACTATTGCAATGACATCTGGCATCCTTTTCTGCTTCTCCACATTTTCACCAATTTGAGAGTCTGAAAACATAGAATGGAATTCTTTATTTACTTACAGATAAGAAAGTACTTGCTGCTTGTGATCAATAGTGTTATATCTAGAGATTCAAGCATCTCAGTTAGAACCATAACAGGCAGAGTTTATTACTAGTAAATCAATATGATGTCTCTTAGCCATGCATCTCTTTCAAAAATCTGTATAGTATAATGATTATCATTATATAATAAAGTCCAGTCTCTCTTTTGCTATCTTCTGGTTTTGATCTTGTAAAACTGGGAATTGATTTTCCTAAAAATCAATATTATGTTTCCACCATGTGGCAGATACACCACTTAGCAACAGCTCCAGGTGCCAGCCCTTGAGTGGGATTGGGAATGAATGCATGCTGAGGGAGAAATTGCTCAAAAATTTGAAGATCAACATCTCCAGGCTAAAGAGCTATTTATTTTCTATGCCATGGGTGCAACACAGCAGCCTTCCCTAAGCAAACCTGATGTGCATTTTCCATTGATTTTTCTGTTTTCCTAAGCAGAATTAACTATCAGCAAGAAATATCTCTCCTTTGTATGCTGAATTTCCACAGATGTGAATAAACTCTGCTCTCCTCACAAAAGAGAAAGCCAAGGAAAGCAGAAAGCCAGCTGCTGCCCTAAAGAAAAGTTGAAGGTTTATCTACTTTGATGACAGCCATACAAAATATCAGACATTTATTCTTTCAGCAGTCGTTGTCACAACTTGATTCATATAGACAGACTTGATACAAGAAGAGATGTAAAGAATCACTTACTTTTATACAGGTATTAAAGGGCTATAAGCCTTCATTAGATAGATGAAGACTGATAGCAAATCTGATTGTCTTTAGGCTATGTTGTGCCTCTGAGATCTCATCAGTATCTAAATCTGTCATAAAGAATGTCTAACAAAAAGAAGTATTGTCTGTTTGGACAACTTACTTTCTTCATTAAGATACTCTTCCTGACTTCTAATAGTGATGGGAAACTTTATCACTGTTATCTTAATTTTTCCTCTTATTTGCCAAGATACCAATTCCTTCATGACATCACCTTCCTTGTCTTTCCAAAGACAATTTAAAACAAACAAACAAGCAAACACACTCCAACTATTTATGTCTCCTAGGGAGAGTCTTTCCAATTTTTTGTGTCTTCAGGCAAGTCCCAACAGGAAAGCATAATTGTATTCCCAGTAGTTATTTTATGAGCATGATTGATGAAATTTATTCTCAGAATCTAAGGAGAAGACCAAAACTATTCCTGCTATCTGAATTATTCAAGGATTTCTCAACACATCTAGAAAATATATTTATTTTTCTCTTTTTTTTGTTTTTGTTTTTGTAATTCTGTTGTTATTGTTCAAGAAAAGCCTGACATCTCTGAAGAAATGACAATATAAAATAATAATAAAAGTAAGATTTCATAGAATCTGAGCATCAAAGCATTATTGTCATGTAGAGAATGAAATCAAAGCATCACAGTGTCTTTCCAGCTTTGCCACTAACAGTTTGCTGTGGTAATGGATTTTCCTCTGGTTCCCAGCTAACTTCCAAATAGCCAGCATGCATTGCTTCAGCTGCATACTTATTTAGCAGATATGAAAGGCTGTCCTGTCACACTGAAACATTTGAATTGTTTCGACATCAGTCTTCAAGCAGCATTACCTTGTATATCACTTTAAGATTCTACATGTTTGAGTTGCTATGGAAGGAATGAACTATCCTAATAAATCTCTCTTTATGGGCAGTAAATTCAAACATGATCAAGTTTCTGACAATGCAAAAGCTTCATTGGCAAAGATCTCATTCTCCATGCTTGTGGCTATTATGTCATGCCCCATTACCATCTTCACTGTATAGCTTTATAGTTAGCTGTAAGCTTAATTCAGGATTGTAGTAGTTTGCTAAAATTTTGTTCCAGGACACGATTTAGATTTAGGTGTTTAGTTATTTTACTGCATGTTTTAGTATTTCTGACTTTTGGAAGGATATTTTCTTCTTTGGGTTTCCAAAGAATTTTGAAACACTACCACATTGAATGTTTTCAGTATCTTATTTTACAGAAGTTATTATTTCAAATGATTTTCAATAATGTAATAAATCATATATAAAGGTGAATTGTCCTAAACTCAGATATTCATCATATCACTTGCTCAATATGTGTGTTTTTGCCCAGCTTCCAAAATACGTATTTTAAATTAATGTTCCCAATTTAACATATCAGACAATAAATCCAAGCCACACAACACAAAAAATATTCCAAATGCATCCAGCTATTTGTTTTTCAAACAGAAAAAAAAGGAAAAAAAAAAAAACTTCTGATAACTGATGTCATCTTTATTTATAGAAAACCAGCATGTGACAATCACAACACA
Organism: Odontophorus gujanensis; assembly: GCA_013399175.1. Lineage (NCBI taxonomy): Eukaryota > Metazoa > Chordata > Aves > Galliformes > Odontophoridae > Odontophorus > Odontophorus gujanensis. The sequence goes on along the minus strand of VXAB01008226.1, from coordinate 161,140 downwards.
AGAGATTAACTGTTCTTCCACAACCAAACATTTTTATTCAGAATTTTATACCAGAGTCCATTAGCATGAGGTTAGTTGTTTTCTCACCTGAAAGGATCGATTCATAACGTTGCTGGAAAGACTTACATCGAGAAGATAGCTGTTACTGTGTTTTGTTTTGTTTTTCTCCTTTCCATATTATTAATCAGAGTATGAGTAGCATAATTCTTTGCACATAAAATTATCTCATTCTACACCATTACAAAATACTTTTATTTCACAAGGCTGTCTGCATTTCCAGCAGTTAACACAAATTTTTATTTATTTATTTATTTCTATTCTTTTTTTCCACTTCTTATCATGCATCTCAAGTTAAGGTAATGCACTTTGATAATTATTAAGTTCAAACGCAAGACAGGTCCAGGTAAATTTCTTAAAAAAGATTTATATTTGTTTGTTTCATTTGGAAGTTGCTCATATGAGAAGTTTCAATCACTTTGTGTTGTGATTTTTTCTCAATTAAAATTGTTTCTGCTGCTTTTCTTGTCACTGATCTCATCAATCTAATGGTTGAATAAATTAAATGTGAATTTTAAATGAAGAGTGCCTCTAACAATACTTTTGTATGTTTCTAATAGCCTAGCAGCTGTGACAAAATCCTTCTCATTTAGAAATTGTATTTGTTTATATTTCCTTCACACTATATAATGATCATAAGCATAAAAAGTTGTCTTTTTTTTTCTTTATTTCAGACGGTCTGATGCAATGTATCTAAATGTTAATATCTTCATGTCTTAATGATCTTAAAACTTATGCATGCTATCTAAAGCTTCACTTCATGTTTAAAACTTAGCATCTTCATAAGCATAAGAAATTCCCCACATTCTAATGGAAATTTATTCAGAACATGATAGCAGACATAATGTAAGTACAGAAGCAAGTTTGATAGACTTACAAATTTCATTCAATAAAGTAAATATTTTCTATAAAGCAAACAATATGTTGTGGTCTAAAATACACAAACACACAACATATTTACAATGAAAATGAATGAAATTGATAAATTAGAGATCATTTCAATTTCATGAAGTCAAAAACATTTGTTCAAAGTAATAAATAAATAATTATTTTTTCTTTTATTCTACATTTTGTTGATTATAGTTAAAACACATTGTTGTGACACACGTGAAAATTCAATCGACTTTTTTTCTTTCCACTTCCATTCCACTTACCACATCACATTATCTCTTAGAAAAAATGAATCATATAGAATTTTATAGAATTCAGCACAGAATGTCTTCTCTATAGAATACTACAGGAAGGCTCTAATAGCCTTAAGAATATGTTATTATCAATTCAATTTGATAGTTTTATATAAATCATTTATACCAAGATCTCTCAAATCCATTTGGAATTCTGTAATGACTTTACTCTTATTAGTTGCTATGTAGGTCCTCCAATAATCGAGGAGAGCAATTTTTAACAATATTCTTAACATAAATCATAGTCCAGATACATCACAAAAAAGAAAAAACTAAGCAGTGGGTTTGTCTGTTTAACAAATAAGGTAGCACAAATGTCTTCAAGATCCATCTACTGACATGCACTTGTCTGGAATGATTGAACAGAGATGTGTACGAGTACATGTACAGAAAAGACTTGAACATCATAGCACTGACTGCTGAATCATTTGTATGCATTTTACAGACCTACATACCTGATAGGATTCACAAAAGCCTGGTAGGGTTCCAGTAAGTGCAATAGGCAAAGGGAAGCAAGACCTGAGAACAATAGCTAACTTACAGAATGGGAAATATTCTAAATTAATTAGTGAAAACAATGAAGACAAAGATATATATATGATTTCAAAAACCTAATCTAGATTTTAGCTCTATTTAGTCTTGTATAATAGAAAAATGTCTGTTTTCTTTCAGGACTGATATTTCCAAGATCTTCCTCTTTAAGGTATGGCTCATTAGTCTTTCTCTTAGAGAGAAAATGAATGAGCAATACTCTCCTTCAAAGTGACAGTGAAATGAGGTGCTGACTCCATTCTCTGGACAGCTTCTCAATAACTGAAGCACTTCTCTCTTCCTGTGTATGGAAACAATGGCTGTTCTTCTCACATCTTTATGAGGATTTGACCACACAGCTCACATGTTCCAGAATACACTTACAGTCTCCTAGATGTGAAGTATTCAGGGATGAGAGGATATGAATTACATATTCCTCTCTTTTGTAGGCTTTTCTACATAAGAGAGATTTCAGTAAATGTTATTTGACACAGATAAATAAAATAAATGATGAATATTACTTTGAGTTTGGATGATTGTGACAAAGATTTTTGGTATTGATGGCCAAGTAAAAAGAGATTAAAAGATTAAAGAAGAATCTTGTTGATGTCAGACCAAATGTTTACTGAAATTAAATTTCAAAGTCTAAATTTAATGTAAAGTACCCACTTCATAACAGTCTGAAACTGAGACTCTTTCCTACCAGTGAATCAGTGTCAGAAAGCTAATTATTTCTCTCTTTAGAAAGAAATACTCTGCAACATAAAGCAGTTTATTGTACTTACTGAGGAACTGAAATCTGCTACACATTTCAAAGCGTCAGAGAATGGTCTGTGTTGGAAGGGAACTTTAAGATTTTTTTATCCTCTTTTTCATTCTACAGTTTTCTTTTTTACTCCTTAGTTGAGGAATTGCTTTTTATTTTTTTTAATTGCCTTTCTATGTTATGTCTATTTGCCTTGTTAGCATTCTATTTTGACATAGTTAATAAGTCATTCACACAGGAGTTGGAACTCAGGGTTGTTTTTTTTTTAATTTTTCTTGTTTGATGGTGGTGAGTTTTTTTTCATGCACATATATATTGGAAGTGGGAGGTTACTGTAATGAGAAAAAAAAATCATAGAAAAAAAAAATCACCTGGTGTAGGGAGCCTTCTTTGGCTGGAGGGTTGGACTCAATGATCTCTAAAGGTCCCTTCCAACCCCTATGATTCTGTGATTCTGTGATAGAATCATAGAATTGTTTGAGTTGGAAGGAAACCTTAAAGATCGCCTAGTTCAATTTCCCTGCAATGAACAGGGACATCTACAGCTCAATGAGGTGCTCAGAGCCCCATCCAGCCTGACTTTGAATGTCTCCAGGAGTAGGGGATCCACCACATCTCTGAGCAACCTAGTCCAGTGCTTCACCAATCTTACTGTAAATAACTTACTCCTTATATCTAGTCTAAATCTCCCTTCCTTTAGTTTGAACCCATTTCCCTTTATCTTGTAACTGAAGACCCTGCTAAAGAGTCTGTTCTCTTCCTTCATATGGCCCACTTGTATATATAAAAAGAACACTATGAGGTCTCCCTCTCTCCTTCTTTCAAGAGGTTTTTATGTTTATTTATTTTAACTGTATACCTACTTAGGCCAGTGCATATCACCTAGCAATTTATATGCTATGATTAATTGTCTTTAATAGGAAAACTGTGTTGTTTTCATCTTTAGCATGCAAATGTCATAGTTTTGAAAAGTAAACTCAAACCAAAGCCCATTGACTCAATACAATTTCCTTTAAAAGAGAACCAGAGTGCCCAATGAATGGATATATGACAATGCTGTAATTACAATGTTTGAAAGAAGAAAAATCTTAGAGTCTCAGAACTCACAGATGTAAATTATTCAAGAATAAGGTGAAACAAGAAAAGATGAGAAGAATTCACATTCTTTAAAATTCTAAGTGTTTCAGCACAGAGGCCCTGGGCAATTTTTTCAAAGCTAGAAATAGGCAGGAGACTGGTTTTGCTAAAGACCAAAAGACAAACTTCACATGCGATTTTGTCTGAGACTAGAAGAAACTGTTCAAGTCATTGACTGAAGATTCCTGAAACTAACTATTAAATCACATCATTAAATGCGTTAGTAGACCAAACTCTATCTTAAACTAGCTAGGATTTCTTCCCTCACCATAGCTATTCAAAAGTCAGTAATGATAATTTCCAGGTTACATGCAAATATAATGTGAAGATGTTATTAGACACAATGCAGGCGGTGTAGTACCTAAGATTCAACTATTCTTCCTCCTCTAAGTTTACTCATATTCTAGACGTATTTTCAAACATTTTTGTTTTTCTATGGATTTTCCAGTTATTTTCTAACAACATATAAATCTTTCCTTTCCCATAATTGCCCTATTAATTACCCACTAAGCTCAACTTAGGACCTTAAACTTTATATTATTGTATGTCATCCCGTTACTGATGCTTAGGTCTAAGAGTTGCCTAAATCTCTACAAGTGGTATCTGACTCTACCTTCCAGCTGTATGTTTTTAACCCATATTGAGACACAACCTTATAGGTGATTCAAAAATATTAATTGTATAACTCATGAAACATTGTAAGGAATTGACTAATGTGATCTCTGCCATCCTCATTCAAAATTACATTATTCTCCAAACTCTTATAATATTTCCACATTACAATATCCTGTATTTTACTAACTTAAGGGCACTACTGATTCAGAAAATGATTTATCTTTTTTTAAAAAAAATCAGGTTAGTCCTGTGTTTTCTGTAATAGCTACATCATGTTTTATCCTGATTTCTGTTTACCTCTGCATAGAATCATAGAATCATTAAGGTTGAAAAAGAGCATTGCTATGATCTAGTCCAACTGGCAGCCCTTAACCACCATGCCCACTAAACAATGTCCCTCAATGCCTCATCTTGGTTAAGCATTGGAACAGTGTGTCTAGGGAAGTGGTGGAGTCACTGTCCCTGGAGGTGTTTAAGGAAAGGATATATGAAGTACTTATGGACGTGTTTTCATGGGTAATATTGGTGGTAGGTGGAGAGTTAGACTTGATTATCTTAAAGGTCTTTTCCAACCTTAATGTTGCTATAATTTTATGACCTACACATTTCTTGAAAACTTCCAAAGACAGAGACTCCACCACATCTCTGGGCAGCCTGTTCTAATACATTTCCACTCTTTTTTATAAAAAGATTCATAACATCCAACCCGAACCTCCTCTGGTGCAACATATGGTCATTATCTCTCATTGTATCATTAGTTCTCTCATATAACTTAATAGATTTGAAAGATATAAGCACTGAGAAATGAAAAAGACAAGTTCCTAAATTCAGCACTTGACTTCTAAATCTATTATTGAGTTTTTTATTCATTATTAAAGAATATTACAGAATTGAATGAGCAGAGTACACAAGCAAGAGTTACCTAGGATTGGCATAATTCATTTTGTGACAGGTTACATGTATCTAATGTAGCTAATCATTTTTTTTATTTATGAGAAAATTGAAAGATTTTGCATTAATTGTTGAATACCTTGATGGCCTTGGGCATTTTTTGCAATTCAAGGCATCTTCAGGCTTATTTACCAGTATGTTAGGTGAACCTGTACCTGTTTTAGAAAGGATTAAAACAAATCATGGATGTCAAGCCTCATTTCAAAATTGTGTCATATTTCATTTTGAAAAGAAGCCTGAGAGGTGCTTTCTAATTTTATTTGTTAATTAAGAAACAAAGTCTGAGAGAATGGATGTTGAGAGAGGTTAGTGATGCCTTCTACAACAAGAATACTAACATAAAATAATAAGTACATAGAACATTATTTTCGATTACCCTTTATAACATTCTGACCCTTCAGTAAAACTGTAGTAAATTTATTGAGATTATTAACTTACCTTTAGAAATACAGCTTTCTCCTGCCTGAAATTGTGTTAACCAGTAAGTTCAGCACTGCTGTTGAGACTGAAATACATTTCTGTGTGGAAATTTGGAATTAAGTTATTGCTTTCAGAGAAACAGAAAGACACAAGTACACCCAGTCTTGCTTTTGTAACTGAATTTTCATCTCTGCATTAGACGACCTGTTGCACAAGATTGCCTAACTGTACAAAGGACAACAAGGTAACTACTTCTAGATTGAAGTTACATCTGAAGGAAAATTCTTTGAGGTGGGTAGTTCAATCTACTGACTGCAGTGTCCTTAAGGGAATCTGCCTCATAGTCCAGCATTTGAGTTAATTACTTAAAACTTGGTGGGATTAATTCATTGAAGACGTATTCACAAAATATGTGGGGATTTTTTGTTTGTTTTTTGTTTTTGTTTTAACACATGCATGTGTTTCTTTATTAGCGTGGATTCTTCTTGTATGCCAAGAGTCAAGATTTCTATTGATCAGTATTCAGCTAATAAAAGCAAAAAACATCCTGAAATTTTCTTTTCACTGAATCTACCTAGTATGCCAATGTACATTTTTTCTCCAAGTGGACAACTACGTATTTGTGAAGAATCAGTATGTCTGATTTATGCACTGTGGCTCTGCTACCATTTCAGCCACCTACTTGCACTATTACATCTTTTCTTAATCAAATTGTCCTTTACATTTCTTAGACTATCTCTTTACTATATCAGTAAGCTCTATGGGAGGATGCAGTGCTAGTCTAAATTGCAACAAGGCCTGTGAGTATCATCATATTATGTACTGTAAGAACACATCACAATGGTTGATGCTAATGGCTAGGTCAATAAATTTTTTTATTTTTTTATTTTTTATTTCTTTTGATACATACAGTTATTACAATAACTAACAATCATAATTTCTAATCTGTGCAGTAGAAGTATTATTTATGTATTTTTTTACTTATTTAGATATTTCACTGATTTTAATAGTCTGTCAGTTTACACTTCTCCCCTTCAGGAGCTTCATAGAAAATCATTAAGTTTGGAAAAGACCTCCAAGAGCGTCCCATCCAACTATCCACCTACCACCGATATCTCCCCACTAAATCATGTCCCTTAGTAAATTTCTTGAATATCTCCAGGGACAGTGATTCCACCACCTCCCTGGGCAGCCCATTCCAGTATCTGACCAAACTTCGGGAAAAGAATTTTTTCCTAGTAACCAAACAGAACATTCTCTGGCACAGCTTGAAGCCATTCCCTCTCATTCTATCACTAGTTATGCAGGAGAAGAAGTGGACCCCTACCTCAACACAGACTCTTTTCTGGTAGGTGTAGAGAGCTATAAGGTCTGGAGCCTTCTCTTTTCCAGACTAAAAGTTCCCCATTCCCTCAGCCGCTCCTCTTAAGACTTGTGATACAAACTCATCACCAGCAGCCCAAAAGTGAACACAGTACTTGAGATGCAGCCTCACAGAGCTGTACAGAGGGACAAACACCTCCCTGCTCCTACTATTTTTACTATAAGTCAGAATGCCATTGGCTTTCTTGGCTACCTGGGTACACTGTTGAATCATGTTCAGCAGAGTGTTGACCAACCTACTCAGGTCTGTTTCTTCCACACAGTCTTCCAGTCACTCTACCCCAAGCCTGTAGCATTGCTTGGGGTTGTTGTAGCCCAAGTTCAGGACTCAGTAATTGCTCTTGTTGAACTTTATCCATTGGCTTCAGCCCAGCAATTCAGCCTGTCCAGACCCTTCTGTAGGACCATTCTACCCCCAGACAGATTGACACTTTGTACAAAATTGGTGCCATCTGCAAACTCACTGAGGGTGCACTCAAACCCCTCATCCAGGTCATCAATGAAGGTAATGAACAGGACAGACCCCCTGCCATCCCCTAGGGAACAGCAGTAGTGATCACCAGCTGGTTTTAATTCCATTCATTATCACCTAAGATTTCCCACCTTAGGACTTTCAGTACAGTAGTTCACTCCATAGTTGGAGAAAGTGTAGCAAGTAGAAAATATGATGTAACCCCATTCCATTGTGTTTCATAGAGAACAAAAATCTACAACTCTCAAAAATTTCTTATAGCCTATTTGGATTTATCTTAATCCTAGAATTTCAAATAATATATTTAATAGAGAACCTCATATTAATAATTCCAAAATTACTAAATATGATCAAATACATGGATACTAATGTATTGTGAAACTTAAAGAAAATGATGAGGAAACTCAGAAGTAATATTTTCATGTGCATGTTACTAAGAGTATTGCTTTCTGTGAGTTCGTAATGAATTTTGTCATCAAACACTGTGGGAATACAAGAAAGACTGTTCAGAGCAGAGGCTGTGGAACAAGATAAACAGCAAAACACCATTAGAGAACCATTAGTGACTCCTTTCTTTTTCCGGTTTTGAGAACCAAAGAAATGTATGAGTCCTCAGTGTGCCCGTACTAAAACTTTTCATTTAAGTTTCTCTTGCTCTTGCTGTGCCTGAATAGCCCAAACAGCATCTATTTGCATCAATCTTTTCAAACTCAACTTCAATGATAATCCCTACAAAATTCACTTTATCAACAATTTGTTGCACTTATCAACCTTCTAATCTTTGTAACACATATAATGTTACACGGTATTACACTTGTGTAATATTTCATGGTAAATGTGTTTGTTTTCAGCTTTGTTAATGATACAGTTTACAACTAACACTATCAGCACTTCGATTTTGGAAACGTACTTTAAAAGGATGAAGCTGGAAAGCAAAAAGAATGAGAGGGAGAGAGTGGTATCAACTAAGTGCTATGCCAAAGAATCCCACTTACTGTTCACTGCTCCTAAATTTAAAAGAAGTGTTTCACTGCACCTGAATTACTTTGACTCAGATAAGTAATTCCAATAGATTGGCTTTAGTGATTATCTTCTGACTTTAAATTTAGACTCACTGAAATGTCTGGTTCCTTCAGAACATAATTTTCCAGACTGAAGAAGTCCTATGGACCTGCAGCTAGCATTAAGGAGGGAGACAGATTAGCTGTGCTATGCAGTATATTCGGTTACTCAAACCTTGAGTCATTTTTCAAGATTTTGAGATGTTTATATACAAAGTTTCATTTCAGGGAATGTGTCATATCATAGTTATTAATGGGAAGAGTGACTGAAAGTTCAAAAAGCTTTACACAAGCAAAGAGATAATGGAGGCAGGCAAATACAAAATTGCAAGTGAATATAGGCTAGCAAACAAGCTCATGATCAAGGCACAGTGTGAGCTACAAAGCAGAAAAAATCATATAATGAAATGAATTTTAAAAGATACTTTCAGATCCAACTTTCTGGGATAAAAATTAGGAGTGTGATTTGTAATGCAGGAAAGGTATCATATTTTATGCTTTGTGGGCACATCATAAACTTTGGGGTTATGGATAAAAAGATGCTTACTTCTGACAAAAATCGAGATCCTTTTATCTTTCTGAAAAGAATGTGATTAATTCTAAGATTTTCAAAAGCAACTAAAGGACCTAAGGGCCTAAGAGTGGATTTATTACACCTAACTTTGACTTAAATCTCATTCTAGGCAGACTTTAGGAATGGTAATCATCTTAAGTAAATTATCCATCTGAAAACTTCAACCTAGTCTACATGAGTCATTTGACTTCCTTCCACAGCCAATGAAAGCAGACAAGTTACTTTAGAACTGTTACCTTGGATGCTTCTTATTTTATGATTATGTGAATTATATTCCTCTATGAATCATCCATGCCTTTTAAAATGATCACATTTTATACATTTTCTTCACAAGTACAAATATTTACATAAGGAACGATGTAGAAGAAAAGAAAGGCAAAGATTTAAAAGGATTCAATATCTTATATCCCCTTGTCATTCCTGACATCATCAGAAAAGGATTAGTTTTTTGCTTGATTTAAATTTTTATTCTTGTTTGCAAAATGTGCTCTTGAATCTCAAACTACATTCTTCTATCTAGAAAAAATAATAATAAAAGCAAAATTTCCTACTTTCAGAGTTCTTTTGCTGTTGGAAATACCCTTCTCCATAGAGATGGCAAAATAAATGTCAGATTATTAGATAGGGTGTCTAGTTATATTTTGCTTATATATCACTTCCACTCCATTTGTCTGTCAGTTTTGCATAAATTGAAGACTTAGTTAATGTAAAACCAGAATGCATTTCCACATTTTTCCTCAGGGGTCATGGAATGTCAGAAAGTATTAGCACGCTTAGTTGACAACTTAAGATACCCTAGGATGTTACAGTACCCTTGGGTGAAAAAGAAGAAGAGTTCTTTATGTAAACAAATGTATGGAGATATGAAATAGAAAAAAAAAAGGAAGAAAGAAAGAGAGAGAGAGAGAATGAAAGAAAGCAAAGGAAGGAAGGAAGGAAGGAAGGAAGGAAGGAAGGAAGGAAGGAAGGAAGGAAGGAAGGAAGGAAGGAAGGAAGGAAGGAAGGAAGGAAGGAAGGAAGGAAGGAAGGAAGGAAGGAAGGAAGGAAGGAAGGAAGGAAGGAAGGAAGGAAGGAAGGAAGGAAGGAAGGAAGGAAGGAAGGAAGGAAGGAAGGAAGGAAGGAAGGAAGGAAGGAAGGAAGGAAGGAAGGAAGGAAGGAAGGAAGGAAGGAAGGAAGGAAGGAAGGAAGGAAGGAAGGAAGGAAGGAAGGAAGGAAGGAAGGAAGGAAGGAAGGAGGGAAAAGAAGTATTCATACATACATGATGGAAGGAGCTGCAAGACAGAAAGATTATCACAAATGCAGTAAGCTTTGTGGAATTAGGTGTTTCTCAGCCAACTCCAAGAAAAGTCAGAATTCCTTAGTTTTCAGACAATAAATATAGGCTATTTTACTGTAACACTTTACAGGGGTGCTAAATAAAAGAAAAAAGTCTAAGGTAAATCCAAACCTATAATGATCTCACTCTGATAACACATTCACATGCAAGACAGTTTTAAACAAAGTAGGCTAGTTTCCCAGGCTGTTGGATGCACTGGACATGGGATACTCAGGGCTGGAAGAGAGTGCTAAAGAGTTAATCAGACTGGGAAAATCAGTGTAACACTTCTCGTAGACAATTACAGAAGTGGAGAATTAACAGCAGAACATGTTTGGGAGGCAGAGTAAGGAAAAACAGCACAGTTGTCAGTGAGATACACTGAAAATCTGAATCTTTAAAGAAACTGTAGGTCAAACTTCTAGTGTCTAAATAAGATCCAAGTCACTAAATACTTGTAAAAACTAGACATCCTTAGTCATCCTAGGATTGTTTTGTTGTTATTACTTTTTGTGTGTGTGTGTATGTGTGTGTGATTGCTTTTTTTCCCTTTAAATATTATTTCTTTACTCCTTAGTGTCGGTAATCATGTTAACTAAATTATCAATCTGAAAGTTGCATGTAAGTATTTCATAAAGTGAGCTGAAGTAAGCACAGTCTATGCTGAGTGTTGAAATCACTATCAGAAAAAGTTTTTTGTTTCAACCCACACACCAGAAATGGTAGAATAGAAGTTAGAGGGGGGGAAGGAATGAGGGAAGTATTTCCACATGGAAATGTTCAGACAGTTGTATGCAAACAATTTGAAAGAAGGTGTTCACAGGAGTAAATTCACAGCATATTCCTCTGAGGGGATATCTGCCCATTTCAAAATAATCCCATTTCACATTGAATATCTAGCTGAAGAACCTGTGTTAGGAGTATAAATGTTTGACATTCCATCTGCAGTCAATAAGAGATAGGAATATAAAAAATATGCCTAGATACAGCTAACCACAGAGCTATCCTGTGTTCTGGAAAGACTTCTGTACTGGGGATTACCTCACTCTACCTAACATTTGATCAGCTGGGGCAGTGATTTATTCACATTAGTGTCAGACAAGTTTCTTGGGTTGAAGTAAGTGAATCACTCTCTGTTACGTGACTAGTTTGAACTTTGTCAGTTAACTCTTGAACACATGGATTGACACTTCTTATGTAGACACATTCCACCAATGGAATTCAGACTGGATGAACTTTGTAGTTGCTGAAATCAAAAAGAGATTTTCCACTGATTTAGTAGGTCTGCGTATGAGACAGATGTTCAGTTAGTGGTAATACAATTGTATCTCAAAAATATAATGTGATCTAAAAAAAAAGAATAAAAGAGAGATCAAAAATAGCAGTTCAAAATTCAGTAATAACAGTTTGATATAAAAGGTGAAACAGTGTGGTCTTCCTTCTTGGTAACATGGTCTAGCAGATCAAAACCAAAATCTATGTTAATGAAAAACAGAAGGCAAAAATCAAGAAAAGTTAAAAAAATAATTTTAACACTAATGTATCTTCTCAGACTCAACATTTCAGGTGAATCTGACAGGTTTCTGTAATCTTTTACCAACCCAGCTCTTGGTCCTGGACAAAATCCAGAAACGCAAAGGTGTATTTAAATGAACAGCCCACTTTGAGAGGGTAAAATTGAAGAAACTGAACCTAACTAGTTCAACTTTGCTTTGAGAATTAAGTCTATTTTGTGTTTTCTTGAAAGCTGTTGCATCTTATTAAAGTGATTGCATACTTTTTTGAAATTGTAGGACTAGTTAAACTCCAGAGGTCTTTTCTAGACACAGCCATTGTATAATTCTGTGATTCTGTGAAAACCATTTGATCAACATTAGACTATGATCCGAGGGTTTTTCATGTTATCTTCTGGGATAGTGGCATGGTGGGGTGGCAGACAATCCAGGAGATTCCTGGAGCCTGTGGTCCAGGTACTAGAATGAGTGACCCAAGGTAAAGGTCCACATACTGGACCTGGTGCTCACCAAGGCAGAGAGCATTTGAGAAGTTAAGACTGGAGGCAGGCTGGGTTATAATGATCATGCTCTGGTGGAGTTTGAGATATGGAGGAATGAAGGCCTGGCAAAAATGTAGAGTAAGGACCCTGAACTTCAGGAGAGCAAACTTCTGGTTGCTCAAGGATCTGCTGGATTGGATCTCCTGGGAAACAGGAGATCTTAAGGTACATAGGCAGGAAGAGACAGACCAAGGAGAGTGTTCCCTTTCTGAATAATGAGGATGGAGAACCAGTTTCCCCAGATGTGGAAAAAGCTGAGGTGCTCAATAAGTGCTTTGCCTTGGTCTTCACTGGTGGCCAGGCTCCCCATGTCTGCCAGGACCCTGATCCTCTAGGTGTGGATGAGAGAAGCAGATTCCATCCCACTGTAACAGCGGAATTATTCTCAGACCTCCTCATGAAACTAAATTTATGCAATTCCATGTGGACAGATATACATCCAAGGGTTCTGAGAGAGATGTCTGATGTGGTTCCCAAGCCTCTCTCTGTCATATTTGAAAAATCATGGCTGTTAGATGAAATCCCCGGTGACTGGATAAAGGGAAACATTACTCCCATTTGTGAGAAAGAGAGAAAGGAAGACTCAGGGAACTATAGGCGGGTGAGCCTCACCTCTGTACCTGGGAAGATGATGGAGCAGATCCACCTGGTTACCATGTTAAGGCATTTACGAGACAAAGAGGTGATCTGAGACAGCCAGTATAGCTTCACCAAGGACATATCTTGCCTGTCCAATCTGTTGGCTTTCTATGATTGATTGATGACATCAATGGACAGAGGTAGGGCAATGGATGTCATATACTTGGACTTCTGCAAGGCCTTTGAGACAGTTCCTCACCACATCCTTCTCTCTAAATTGCAGGGGTATGGATTTGAAAGATAGACTGTTGGATAGTTTAAGAACTGGTTGTCTGATCACAGTCAAAGGGTTGTGATCAATGGTTCTATGTCTGGGTGGAGGCCGGTCACAAGTGGTGTCCCCCAGGGGTCAGTCTTCGGGGCAGTGGCCTTCAATATCTTCATCAGTGACAGAAGACAGAATCGAGTGCATCCACAGCAAGTTTGCAGATGACACCAAGCTGAATGGTGCAGTTGACACATTGGAGGGAAGGGAAGCCATCCAGAGGGACCAAGTGGAAGGTGTTACACTTGGGCTGGGGTAATCCCAGCTATTTATACAGACTGGGGGAAGAACTTCTGGGGAGCACCCATGCAGAAAAGCACTTGGGGATCCTGGCGGGTGAGAAACTGGACATGAGTCAGCAGTGCGTGCTTACAGCCTGGAGGGCCAATTATATCCTGGGCTGCATTAAAAAAGAGGTGGCCAGCAGGGAGAGGGAGAAAATAGAAACATTTTCCAGGAAAGTAACAGATTAAATGTTGTAACTTCGTCACTGATTAAAATTTGTCTCCAGCACACGGCTACAAACATTATAGAAGATATATACACGCATGGCTAGAAGTTATATTTCCTAGGACAGTTTCTCAGTAACCCATGGGAAGTAAGAAACTCAAACAAAAGTCAGCTTTCTTCAAAGGTCTTCATAGATATGTAGAATTTCACAAACAATGGGTTCAAATTTCAAATAATCTAACAAAACATTTTTTTATGAATCTGAATTCTCCAGTTCTATTGCCTATCCTATTTTGTGATTTAGTTCTTCTTTCATGCTGTTTTTCTTTTACCATTGGCATAACATATCATGTGTTAATGGGTAAGAGATCTACTTTTCTCCAAGTAGATCTATAAAACCAAGTGACCCTGCTGAGTTTTGTCCAATACTTTACATAATATTTAGTTGCAAAGAGGAAACAGAGTTGGAAAGTGAAAATTGCATTTAAGATTTATAGCAGTAATAAGTTCCTCTGGTGCAACAGTTACTAAAGTTATGAAAATGTCATAAATATCATAACCTGTCAATGACATAATCAAAGCTATTAACTAGGAAATTCGTAATAGTAGTAAAAATTTTGTCAGAAGTCATACTTAATTGTACATAGAAAACCCATTTCAGTTCTCTTAAATTAAAATGTGTGTCACTGTAATTAGAAATATATGATGCCCATGGTAGGTACTCTAAGGCTGAATCTGTTCAGCACCTTTCCTTGCAAGCTTTCTTTTTTCTGCAATATGATATGATTTTATCATGTCCTGGCATTTGGTAATGACTATTTTTGCCTTTCATTATTTAAACCACTCTAAGACAGACTGACATTGCTAGTTAAAGGAAAACTGATGTTTCTTCATTAATCTAACGATGATGGATGCAAATCTACTGAATCATCATTATTTCATCAAGAGCAAAGACATGTCTTAATGTACATGAAATTACTACAGTGGTCAGTGACTGAATTTAATGTCATTGCAGTCTTATAATTAACGCAGCAAATTAAGAACTAAGACATATCTTGAAGTTCTTAATTAACTCACTGATGGAAGCAGTAATTATTTGAGGCTGCATGTGTGCATTACTTATGTATTATGCTTAATGCTGGCAATTTCATCTTTCTACCCCTATCAGGCAACACACTTTATTTGGAAACATTGCTTATGTATTTTTTTATTTTCTTCTTTCTTTCACAACATATTCAAATTCTTTGTGCAGCCTTGAAGAATATCCATCCTTACAGAAACAACATCAGATAAAGGTATAGGTTATCCTAACGAGCAAAGAGATTTTAAAAGTCTATTCTAAGCAAGATCAGATAGTTAAGATCTTGTTCATATGATAAGAAAGAGGTCTTCTTCTTCCTACTCTTATGCAATCTCCGTGACCTGTGCGCTCAGTGGAATGACATCATGCCACTACTTTCCTCCTGGATGCATAATACTTGAATAAAAAGAGGCAAGAACTCCCACTCTCAAAATTTGCTATACAGGAGATATGGATTTCACGAACCTCAGTTCAAATTAGATCTAAAATACTGACCTCTCAATTATGGTAGAAAGGCTCTACTCATTAGGATATTTTGCAAACTGTGGGACCTGCATTGCTATCTTCTTTCATTTTTTAAAAATGGATTCTGTTCCATCTGACACCATAGTGGATTGGAACCCAAATGAGTATATACTCCCAGTATTACTCTTTGTTCTTTATGTGACCTGAATTTGATGGACCAGATTGCCATCTGAAGGTCTTCAGAAATATAAACAGGCTTCTTAAACATTTGCTTTGGGAAGATCCCACAGGAGGAGATGGCTAATAAATATACAGATACAACATTAATTTAGTGCCTCAGGCACTGCATCGCAAACAGCTTCCCATAGATGAAATCTTACAATGCAGTTGCAGAAAGGGAACATGCTGTTACTGAGCTAACTAGCTAGATGTTTTTCAAAGCTTTCTGTGTATGCAGAGACAGAGAGAGAGCAACCCAGCTAAAATCCAAACCTTTCTCCTCTTATTTTTCCTGCCTATGAGCTTAACAAATAAAGAAAATCAAATGCTGCTGTATGAAATAGGTAGCTTATACTTGACAAATCCTTAGTAGGAAAATGAAAAGATAGAAGTGACATTCAATTCCACAAATGTAAACTAATGATTAAGTAAAGAACTCATTTACAGTGTTTGAAACAGGCTTATAAATGATGTTGAAAATGCAATGAAGCTCAAGTCTGGAGCTCAACTCATTTTACAGAATTCTCTACTGATTCTGTGGTTCAGGAATCAGCTTCCAAATTAACCCTAGAAATGAGATTATACAAATACAAAGAAAGGAGTTTCCTATTTGTTTTGGATGCTGAAAAAATAGTAATGATCAGTTAAAAAAAGGATAAGGTCAGCTACAGAAGTACCTCAGAATTATGGTCTGGAGAAAAAGTGGAAGTAGATTATTTATGATGGAATCAAAGTAAATTATAATCTGAAGATAAAAGACAAGAAGTGCTAATGAGGAGAAGTGACGGATTAAGACAACGTAATATAGGCTCTGAGGTCTATAAAGTCTGAAAGTCTGAGGTGTCTCTGAGGGCTTTTTACTTCAAAGACAACAACCACCAGAAAATATTCTTTATTCTATATTTGTAACTGTATTCATGGCATGTAACTGAATTAGTCTAAGTGCAGCTGTTCCTGAAACATGTGTTATATAATAATAAAACCTTAGTAAGAAAAGAAAGAATTTGTAGCTTAACAGCATCCAAGTATTATGCTTAGGTCTGTAGTAACTATCAACCTGATAATTACTTGTGCTTTCTAAATAAACAAAAGAAATACATATGCAATTTCTGTAAGTATTGGTGAAAGGTCATGTCAGCTTCCTTGAGTTTGAAGTTATAGTGCTCTTATTGGATTGTACAGAAGAGATAGTGGGCTTAAATTAGTTAAAAAAGTAAAATAAAATAAAATAAAATAAAATAAAATAAAATAAAATAAAATAAAATAAAATAAAATAAAATAAAATAAACATTGCTGCACCCATTTGCAGTATGTAAATTAGAATACAACAGACAAGAAGGAAAAAAATGATCACTTTCTTCCATGTTATTCAAGCCAAACACATTGATAAGCAAAATATATTCTTTTAGTAATATCTTTCTTTATCTTTATTTAGTATATGCTAGCAACCTCAGTATTCACAATATTGTTTGCACTTTTTATCTCCACCACCCCAGTTGATCAATAAAAAATGATCAATTTTTTATTTCTCCAAAATAAAAGGACTGCAGTTTACTATATGTTTGCACTGTGAGTTTGTTCAGCCACCTTCCTTCTAGTCATAGTCTATAAAGAACTAGCATTTGACTAATGTGATGACTGTGCCATGAACAAAGTTCAAACCGTGTTTGGTATATATGAAAAGTTAATTGGCAGAGAGGAGACATAAGGAGTTTGTGTTTCCAAAGGAAATATTTTCAACATTCTTGAGTTGTGGGATGATGGCCACGCTTAACAAAACCCAGGTGCGGTTTACCAGGAATGATCACATCTATGGTGAGCAAACAAGTATGCTGGAGGACCTGGTGTTATTTTCAGTGGAAGAGATCATATGAAGATGATGGTTAGTATTGCTGTCAGGAAAAGATAGAGATAAGTTTTGTACAGAAGCAGAAGAGCCTTTGAAATAAGACTGCCAAAGCAATAGACTTCAAAGTAGTTACCATGAGAATCAGAACAGGTAGGAAATAGTAGCCAGACAAGATGGTGAAGCACAGGAACAGGCTGCTCAGAGAGGTTGTGGGTGCCTCATCCCTGGAGGTGTTCCCAGGTTGGATTGGGCCCTGGACAACCTGGTCTAGTGCCAGATCTGGAGGCTGGTGGCCCTGACTGTGTCAGGGAGATTGGAACTTCATTATCCTTGTGTCCCTTCCAACACAAGCCATTCTTTGATTCAACAAAGATATGAAGGCTTCTCCAAAAGTAATGATTTTATTACAGAAACTGCAAAACCCTAACAGTTAACAGTATCACTAAGATAGGAATCCAACATTTCAGTAGTCAAAAAAAAAAGAGAAGTTTATAGTGGAAATAGTTGAAGATAAATCATAGGGTATCACTTTCAGAGAAGTCTCTGAATGTGAGTCTGTGGACATTACAATGGAAAATACTTCCTAGAACAAATTAACATATCTGTTATCATGTACTCAGACACCTATAATTGAAACTTTACAACCACACATTTTATTCTGAGCTCACTTCAAGTGTAGAAGACTTCACTTTTTGCAGTCAGGCAAATAGAGACCCATCATTGCTCAGTACAAAACATTCACATCCAATCTCCTAGACACAACGCTCTCCAGGCATCTCCCTCCCCACAACACACACACACACGGAAAACCTCTCAGAACTGCATACTCCATATACCTAGAAGACTTTTATCTTCTGGTGCTCAGATTTGTCTGTTTCTCATCCCAGACCCTCTTCAGTAGAACTGTAGATCTCAGAGGTATATAAATGCAAAACTCAGGAATTTTACAAGTATTTTCAGGTCTATGTCTTCTGAGACACAGGAGACTGACCTGGGAATTGAAATCTACTTTTTCAGTTAAATATATAAGATTTTCTAAAATACTGTATTCTTTAATTTTAAAGCTTTACAGACACAGAATAGAGAAAGTGGATACTTATATTTTCTTTTTTTTTTAAGGAAAATAAGTGGACATTTTATTTCTCCCAAAACTTTGAATTAAAACATACATTAAGGAAATAAAAAATAAACCTAAGAAATCAATTGCCTACATTATTTTGAATTACATACTATTTTTTCTTATAAATACATTTAATATATGAAAGCTACTCTGAAAGTAATGCTTCCTATTTTATTATGTTGACCCATAATGTCAGAAGTGTTGGTGGTATCACACTAGAGGTTGAACCTTCCCGACAGTGTTCCGTTACATGTTCTTGCCATACAACAGATGGCAGCAGAAGGGCAGTCTGACAAAAGGTACAGTCTGGCATGGAAGTACGGATGAAGCAAAAATGTGCAGCATGACTGCAAGAATGATTCACAGTGAAGCACCATTGTGGGCTCCATGGAAGCGCAGTGCAGCAGGTAACCCCAGCTCACAAGGCTAAATGAGGCTGTACTGGTCTTGTACTGGGTGGCAGGAGTATCTGTACAGTGCAGGAAGATTCTGTTGTCTGACATGCAGTGTATATTGATAGTCCACTCTAATCAGTGCATTTTTTTGGATGTATGAACTCCTTATACTTCCTCTCTACTGACTGACTCTTCATGTACACAAACCATAGTTTGAACTGCACTCACTGTGTAGAAATCATTAGTTCTGTGTATTACTAGCACAGCTTAGTGTCTTTTCTGAAACAAATCTATATAATCAATTTAGTCTGTTTTCTGCATGTAATATCCATTAGCAGGCTGACAATATTTAAATGGAATATGATTTCTGTTGTTATGAGTATTATTTTTTTTTTTCAAATAGATTTGTTTCCCACACAGATCAGCCTTCAGTGTTTTAAATTCATTCCCTAGCATAGGTCAGATAAAATTGCACATCATTGTTCATGTTTGGATGAGCGTGGAAGCAATTCTGTAAAAAATCCCTCTGTGTGCCAATCAGTTTGTGAAAACACTTGTGACTGAAATTTGCTTGTGTGTGTGCTTCTGCCAGCTGAATTTGATTGCCTAAAGATATTCAAGTTAGTTAAGAGACACAAGCAGAGGTAAAGAAAAATCATCTACAAATGTGAATATTCATGCAATTTGAGTATTCTCCCCACTGTAATTAAAATTTCAAAAGAAAGAAAGAAAGAAAGAAAGAAAGAAAGAAAAGTGCACTGCATTTAAAGAGGTTTTATTTATTTATTTATTTAAGAGGAGAGAAAACTGGGTAGAAACTTGTGAAGATGCATTTAAATTTGGTTAACTGACATTCAGACTGAATCCTACCCCTTTTTCATTCCAATATTTGTATTAAACATCTGAAAGTCACAATTCTCCTCTATTTTCTGTAAATTATATTAATCGTGGAATCAGAGAGTATCCTGAGTTTGAAGGAACCCACAAGGATCATTGAGTCCAACCTGTGGCTCAACACAAGACTACCCAAAATTCCTCACTGCCCTGGGGAACTTGTTCCAGTGCCTGAGCACACTGTCAGAGAACAACCTGATGTCTACACTGGATTTTGTTTACACCATCTCATATCCACAGAAAAGAAAAAGGTACCCTAAAACATTATATATGTTCATGTTGAAACTAATCTTTATGTATGGAGTAAAGAGTTTATACTTTTGAACAGCTTACCGAGACATTAGTATTGAATCTATGTTCATGTTGAGATAATCTATTTGCATAATTCTACAATATTTGGAAGCTATATGTTTTGACCTCTTTTCCTGCATTACCTTGCCTTTAGCAGAAGTTACCTGGCAGACTACAAACACCTGTTTGGTGTTTGTACCTTTGCTTCCATGGGGTCTATTCTAGCCCTGAGGTACCAAACAACATTGAAAGACAGCTAACATTTAGCTATTATTAGTTAGCTGGAGGGAACGCTCAAGATTTCTGCCAGAGGGATGGCTGTTTTTTTTTTGTTTTTTGTTTTTTATTGAAATATACTATATCTGCATTTATATGAGGACATTTTAAAGAGCAAAAAAGAATCTAATTAAACTGCCATACAACACAGGGCTGTGATGTACAATGTTGTTCTCAGACAAGGTTTGAATTTCAGCTTGTTATTGAGCTAAACTTATTGAGCATACATGCACATATATTTGCTCACACCACAGTTTCTGTCTAGAATAAGACAAATGAGTTTCTAGGATGGCAGAACAAGGTGGTATTTGCTCACATTTGCCTTCTCCAAGAAGTACGGGCACATGTTAAACTCTCTTGGCACTATTCGTTCCAGCCTTAATCTGAGCTCAGGCATAGCAGAAGATAGCAAACTATAAAATCAGAAATGACAAAAGCGATTCTAGGAACTGCAACCAGAAAGAGATTAAATTAATGCTGTCTGCATGTTCAAGAAGGAAGCCAACAGTCTTATTTCTGAGCAACAGCATCATATGCCTTTTCTTTCACAGTTCTGTTACAAAAGTTGAATGCATTGTGTTTTTATTAACATTAAAATTTTGGACATATCATTCCAGACTTTGTTACTTACTGGCTTCAGTAGTTGGAAAGTTCCTTATATATATCATTTACAGTTGGTACTTTTGTATGGACTCAAAGAAGTAAGGAGAGATAAGTTTGTAGACCTATGTATCTTTGTCTGAAACTACTTTGCTTTTTGATCAAAATCTCTAGTGTTGGACTTTCTAATTTTTTTTGTGCAGAAGGATCATAAGATGCTCAAATGTGATTTCTGGGCAAGGCACACTTCCAGAATTCATTGATAGCTTTGCAGCCCACTCCATTCCTTGTTAGGCTGTTCAGTGAGTAGGCAATGAAAAAACTCCTCTGCAGAGACAGATGGATTCCACCAGTAGCCTGGAAAATGTGTTCTCTTCCCTCTGGGACTTGTAGAAGATTAATGCCCTCCAAGACTAGCCTAGCCTTAAATAACATTGAAAGAATAAGAATAGTAAATTCCCTGGTCTGATTTGCCCTAGTCCACAAAATTAAAACCCCTCGGAAGATAATTGTCTAAATGAATAAAATTTGAAATATTAATTTCACTGTCTGATTGTATATACAAAAGAAGTATACGAAGAGCAAACAGTCCCAGTTTTTCAGAGGTATCATCTCATCATGAAAACACTATGTTTCAGAGGTTAAGAAAAAAAGACATAATGTTCTTTTTGTCCTCCTATGGATTAAACATAGATTTATCTTTAAAATGGTGGAAATTTCCTATTGGATCAGACCAATAGTACATCTAGTCCAGTACTTTGTTTCAGGAGCAATGAGAAAGTCTATTTAAAGAGAGTGTGTGAGCCTGCTCATTTTCTGCAGACCACCTCTATTGTGTTTCTCCTATATCTACCAATATTGTATTGGAACTACCTTTACTGTCTTTTTGCTCTAGGGTTGTATTTTATGTTATATATATTTGGTTGGGTTTTTTTTGTTGTTGTTGTTGTTTCTTTCTTTGTTTTTCAGTAATGATATATCTTTCTAAATTGTCTTTGGGAAAATCACGTGTCAAAAGCCTTGAGATGTTTCTCCCTGAGGTACTTCCAAGGCACCTATACAAGCACCTCCAGAAATGCAGGCGGATCTAATGATTACTTTTGTACTTTCCTATCCATGCAAGACCAGTTTTCTTAGCTATCCAGGCAGCCTTGACCTCTGGTGAAAATCTATGATGGGAACCAAATTGAGTGCGTGGGCCGGTTGTGAAGGCCAATTCTTTGTCCAAGAGCTGTTAGATTGTAGCTATTTCTTCTTTTGACTTCTGTCAAGAATAAATTGTGTATCTTGCCTCCTGACTCATTGTCCTGAAGAAGGGGTTTCACTCTCATTTTTCTTCTTCTCCTGCTCCTGATAGATAAACAAAGAATCTATAACCCAAGATTAAAGATCAGATGCTATAACTGAAAATGAAAGTTTCCTTCTGGTTCAACAAGAGGGGTAGGATATACAACTGCCTCATAGAGTAGGTGGTCAAAAGCACAAAATATTGTGAATTCAAATGCTAAGAAAGTATGCTTTCTTGCTCCTTTCTCCTCGCAGATCCCCAGCAAATCCTTGCCTGAACATAATTCTGCCACTCTGCAAAGTGAGGACATACAAAGGATACCTTATTTCCATGATTTGGCCTCTCTTCAGCCAAATTGATGAGAAAAGAATTTCTTGGTTGCTTGAATGAAGTTTATAAACATCAGCTCAGCTTGCATCTACTCATTGCATTCTAGATCAGTGAGCACAGATGATTTTTTTTCTTCAACAGCATACAGAATGCCTCACCAGTACAGTTAAAATTTTCCCAGCTGGCACACATCTTTCCGTAGCTGATGCCAGTGTACCTCAATTAGCAGAACAAGCACATCATCATCTTGCATGAAATGAAGTCAACCCAGATAAAAACACTATAACACTTTTTAAAATACACGGCCTAGAAATGCTGAAAGGTTCTTTATTCTTATTGGTTCACATTTAGCCATGGTCTGACATATATATATGCATTCTGAGGTGTATGCAAGTATGCTTTTTGAAAATGTAATAAGCACATAGAGGAGGACAGGATGAGTCAGTAGACAGACCAAGTCTTAATGCATGATATTGAATAATAAGCATTACACAGAGTGAAGAATTACACAGAGTGAAGAAATGTAAAGAAGAAATCTTGAAACAAGGTTCAGGAGATAGGCAGTGTAAAGTGAGAAATAATAACTCAGCAAAGCAGGGAAGCACCAAAAAATATGTGCATGGGTCATGGCATTGCCAAGCAATAAATGAGAAAAATAATCATAATTGTATATAAGTGAGGTAACACTGCACTTGTCAAGGGTAGAGAGAATACTATTCATGCTAAAAGAAGAGACAATCTAAATGAGTTTTAGATTTATTGAAAGTATGGGAAAGCCTTGCAAGTTTTGGACATAGTCAGGATCTTAGCATTGAAATTAGAAGTGGCCAATCTGTCATTCCTTAGTGTTTCAGTGAGACTGTAATGCTGTAGGGGCTGCATGGGAGACCATACTAGAATGTTTTGCTGTGCCTACAGACAGCTGAATAACCAGAGTGCTCTCAGTGATGAAGAGGGTAGAAGAGCGACAAAGAAGCAGCAGAAGACATCAAGAAAAGCAGCAATGGCAGCTGCTACCAAGTCTGCCAGATGATCACAGTATTTATGTTTTGAATTATAATTTGAAAAGCCTGACATTGGAGATTAGGCAACAGTCTGCTCATTGTATTCATTAATTCTCTGTATCTGAATGTGAGAGGTGCAAATCTGCACAACAGACATATCTGTATTTTGCATATAGTTTTCCCTCTGGAAATATGGATTTAGGATCACATTATCTCAAAGCTGTTTTAAATCTATTATTTTATTTATAATACTTTTGGTCATCTTGATCTTAGATATTCATCATTATTCTAATTAAAAAAAATTGCTGGATGTGCAATATCAATCTTATATTATGAATTTTTTTACTGGTTATTATTTTTAGCCCTAAGTACAAAATAAAGAGTATTTTGTGTTTCAATTTCTCACCTGAAATGAATCCAAAATTTTCCTAAATCCTGTTTTTGGCATGCTGCTTGTTATTTATCAGTGTCTTTCAGGGACATAGTTGATTCCTAGTAAATAACTGGTTTGTTTGACTATGTGTCCAGTAAAGCAGAAAATTTCTTTCTCAGATTCTCCTTTGATTAGTACTTATCTGTCATAAGTCAAGTTTAAAATGACAACAGGACTGAATTCTATTATGAGATAAATTTCGCATAACATTTGCTGTTCGTTCTACATCAAGATACACTGCAATGTAAATTCTACTTCTGTTTGTCCCTGTTTTGACTGACTTATAATGTTATTGTCACATTTTCATTCTGGTATGAACATTTTATCAGTTCTTCCTGTGTTTATGTGTTTGTTCATTTGCCTTAATTATGCAGAAAATGTATATCTGAAATATCTGTCAAATCACTGACAAAAGTTTCTGTCTGTACAGTCTTTAAAAGGTTTCTCACGATTTTGGCTAAGATAGGGTTAATTTTCTTCATAGGTGTTCATATGAAGCTATGTTTTGGATTTACAAGGAAAATAGTGCTGACAACACATCATTTGTTTTATTTGTTGCACAGTGCTGATACAGAATCATGGATTCTTCAAGCAAGGAGCTAGGTGTGTTCAAGTTACCAAGAAGTGACACAGCCAGGATAGATGATTCAGACTGACCAAAGAGACATTCCTTTCCGAATAACATCATGTTTAATAATACAAGCTCAGTAAAGAAGGAAGGAGTGCAGATATTTAGAATGAAGGGCTTTATCTTTCCAAGAAACTATTCCACATGATGAGCCATGCTGTCCTGGAATGGGTTGAACATATGCCTGCCAATGGGAAGCAGTGAATAAATTCCTTGCTGTCTTGCTAGCACAAACAGCTTTTGCTTTACCCAATAAACTGTCTAAACCTCATCCCATGAGTTCTCACACTTTTACCTTCACCATCCCTGGTGGAGAGAGTGAGCGAGTGGCTGTGTGGTTCTGAACTGCCTGCTGGGGCTAAACCATTACAAGGTTACATGAAATTCTTATGATTTTGTGTATTTTCTGTTTGTATGTATCAGCATCCCAATTATTGTTGTGATTATTGTTATTATGTCTGAGAAAAAAGAAGGATATATCTGGAGGCTGAAATCAAGACCCTCGCTGATTCTCTGTAATGGAAATTGTTGACAACTCTTCAGAAATGTGCGCTGTTGTATTCATAATATGGATAGATTCTTGATACAAGAATAATTTAATTGTCTATTCTGCTCAACCATTGTTTAATGAATTCCTAACAATCTGAGAACAAGCTGTCGGAGGACCATTATTAAATTTCATATTTACTTTGCAGTTTTCTTCACCACTGCTTCATCTATTTAGGATTATGATGACATTAACTTTTGTTTTCCTTCACAAATAAAAGCTTTGAACATTTTTTATTGGCAACATGCAAAGTTAAAACTTCCATTGCTGATAATGGTCATAAAAAAGTTAAATTACATTAAGATAAATTTTTACTTAGATCAATTTTGACCTTTCAGAAAAAAAATATAGAAACCTAAGAGAAAAATGCATGATAAATAGTATAGTACAGACTGGGAAACTCAAAAATCTTCAGCAGTTAATTTTATTATTTCCTTGTTCTTAAATTATGTGTTTATGTGTAAGGAAGGCAGGTATATGACCAAATGGATTGTTGTTTGCTATAGCATTATTATATATAACTCTAGACTGCCATCTTTTATTCATCTCTACCATATACTACACTGACTTAATCTTTTTGATCTCTCTTTCAATAGAGGTTTCCTAAGCCTATAAGAATTCCCATTTCCGTTCTTTGGACTGTTTCTCTTCTGCTATATCTTTTCACATCAAAATGAACACTGCAGCAATGAATACAGAGTTTCTGAAATATGTGTCATCAGTATTGTTCTATTCTGTATCTTACCCTTCAAACAAACATACACCTTTGAGGTATCTCTTGTGGTTATAGAGCGCCGAATGGAGGTTTTTATTTGACTACTCCAGTAACATTCAGGTATATTCTATGCATGGCTGCACTTAATTACAAATCTATCAGTGTGTAGTAGTAGCTTACACTACTCATTTTAATCACTATTTGTTCTATTTATCTATACCAATCTTCACCAGCCACTGGGTTACCTAATTGTCCATTTTTCTCAAGTAATCTCAGAGTGTATTTATCTCTATATAAAGGTTTTTCTTAGTAATGCCCATTATTAAAAAAACAAAACAAAACAACAACAACAAAAAAACACCTTGTAGACATTAATGACTTTTGAAGAAAACATAATTTCAAGTTAAATGTTCTATTTGTTAAAAATCACTCTGTTACTGATTAATTTTTAATAATTATCAGTTGATGCAAAATAAATAAATAAATAAATAAAAAGAGTATTCTGAGGGTTACATATTTCTGTTCCTNGCTATAGCATTATTATATATAACTCTAGACTGCCATCTTTTATTCATCTCTACCATATACTACACTGACTTAATCTTTTTGATCTCTCTTTCAATAGAGGTTTCCTAAGCCTATAAGAATTCCCATTTCCGTTCTTTGGACTGTTTCTCTTCTGCTATATCTTTTCACATCAAAATGAACACTGCAGCAATGAATACAGAGTTTCTGAAATATGTGTCATCAGTATTGTTCTATTCTGTATCTTACCCTTCAAACAAACATACACCTTTGAGGTATCTCTTGTGGTTATAGAGCGCCGAATGGAGGTTTTTATTTGACTACTCCAGTAACATTCAGGTATATTCTATGCATGGCTGCACTTAATTACAAATCTATCAGCGTGTAGTAGTAGCTTACACTACTCATTTTAATCACTATTTTTTCTATTTATCTATACCAATCTTCACCAGCCACTGGGTTACCTAATTGTCCATTTTTCTCAAGTAATCTCAGAGTGTATTTATCTCTATATAAAGGTTTTTCTTAGTAATGCCCATTATTAAAAAAACAAAACAAAACAACAACAACAAAAAAAACACCTTGTAGACATTAATGACTTTTGAAGAAAACATAATTTCAAGTTAAATGTTCTATTTGTTAAAAATCACTCTGTTACTGATTAATTTTTAATAATTATCAGTTGATGCAAAATAAATAAATAAATAAATAAAAAGAGTATTCTGAGGGTTACATATTTCTGTTCCTGTTTTAGGTAGGGGCAGGTATGGAAGTGAAGCAAAGAAAGAACAGTACTATACTTCTGGTCAATTGCAATTGATCATCTAAGTAGAGCATATAATATTCTTAAGAGTAAAGAAAACAGTGAAATGAGGTGCAGATCCCTAGCTCAGTCTGCCCACAGTGTACTATATCTTCCTCAAGCTCTTACTGGTATGACCCGTAGTACACTTCAGTACATAGTATGTTTTCTGTGTTCACCATCATCAATTAAAACTTTCAGCCATACTATTAATTGTATTTAACATATTTGGAAGATGACACAAAGCTGACAGGATGGTCCCAGGACCAAGCAATGTATATCAGAAAATAAGATAATCAAATCTTAAATCAGCAGTTAAGATTGAGTTGTTAATTATTTTTCCCTACACCCCCAGGCATTCCAGATGATTTCCCCTGACTGTTTAAAATTTCCATATGGATTTCATAACTATAATCAGATGATGAAAATATTTCAGTGTCTGAATTTTTCTGTGGTAAAGTCTTAGATTGTTAGTCACATCTTAAAGATGTTATAACAGTATTTCCTTCCACAGTCAAGCAGATTTATTAGGATGTGCACTTACCTTTTCATTTATGAACTGCATGTTGTTCTGTTCACTAATCCAGAGTTCCACCCTCTGCTTGGTTTTTCTTTTTTCCTTTTTCTTTTTGTGTATGTTTTTTGAAGTGCGTATAACTAAAACTAATGATGCATTCTTTGCACTTTTGCTGTGGTCATAAGCCCAAATATAGTGCAACATGGATAAGTATTGCTTTTGGGTTCTTCTCTATTCTTTTGCTTGTAATGGAAACAAATACAAAGTAGAGATTTTATAATGAAAATTGTTTGTTGTATGAATTGTTGAAGTACATGTTTGTTGGATATGAAGTACACGTCTGTTGGTTATGAATCCTGAACATAAATGAGATAAAACAATAGGTCCCTCCTTGTGTTCCAGCATGGAACATTTCTGATACTGAAGCACAATGCTTCTGCTGGAATAAAAAGAGGTAGGCAATAGGAAGATGGCCTTAAGACTTCTAACCTCACAGCCAGTTCACACTCTGAATCTCTAGTGAAGTCATTAAAGCCTGAGACAATTGCACCGCTCTCTTTTTATCTGCTTTTTTTTGGTCCCTAAATGTACACTGAATACAAAGCTGAGAAGCTGGAATTCTTGTAGCTCCAAAAGTGCTGAACAAAGAGCAAATGGATCTCATTAAAAATGAAAGAAAAGAAAACAAACAAGCATGGTAAAACTTATTAGCATATAACCTGGTATGCTTCCCTGCTGCAATCTGAATTCATACCAGGGAAATATCTGGATGAATACAAACCACCTGTACCTTGATTTCCAAATCAAATAAACTGGGTACACTCCCATATGACAACAGAGTATCCCAGGAATGTGGAATACAGTGGTACCAAAATTCAGGACATGCTCTGTATCACTGTAAGAAGTTAACAAATATAAAGGAATACCTTTGTTGTCTGTCTTCTTCAGAATTATCTGAAAGGCTTTGGCTGCATGTACCTAAGAAAAATGGAATGCAAATCCTAAATTATTCTCAAATATGATTTTTTTGCTTTTAATGGAAGGATTGAAATTCAGTATTTGTCTCATGTAAAATACATAAACAGCTTCAGAAGTGAAACTCAAGCAACTTTTTTCTTCCTTAGAACCATATAAGCAGGTAGCTGAACATAAGAACACTGGAAGCATTTCTGTACTTATTTTTCTTTGAGTCAAAAATTCTCTAAGTATGATCTTCCTCAGGTAAGATATCCATTCATTCTCAACACTCCATGTTTTTTTGACAGAAAAAAATGTGCTAAAACAGAAGATTTAGAGCTTTAGATCACCTTAAGATGAGGACTTAGGATAACTTTTAGGATTTCCTATTTTTCCTTGAATGCTCTCACTGTTATGACACTACACAGGGCATTGTTTTCATAACTGTAAGTGAAAACTGTGATGTCAGCATCTAAGAATGCAGTTTTTAAGCCTTCACTGACATACCATTTTAAAAGAGCTTTTAAGGCCAGACAGGGCGTACCATTTCCTTGTTTTTTGACATGCTCTGCTGGTATTCCAGCATTCAGTCTGTTGGCTGCTAAGACACAAGGAATCTCAAGTCAACAATCATTGGAAGATCTCAGGTTTTGCAACATGGAGCCTTAAAACTTACAAAGGGACCTAGATGATCAGGCTGTCTGCTTACTAAAAGCCTACTGTTATTTAGAAATTGCAAGAGAATCACTGTTTTGTGACTGTCTTGTTCCAGGAACCTGTATAGTTTTGATAGATATTTCCTGAACATAGATGCTATTTTTTTTTTCTAAGCTGTCCTTTAGCGACCCAGCTTTTACTTGAATCAAGGGAATTAGGCATTTCACCAGTTTTAGGAGCCTAAATACATATGTGGATCTGTTTCATGCATGACTAATAGTTCATGAAATTGAGCTGAACTTCAGCTGAGTAGGAATTCAAGTACTTTCAGCTGAGTTGAACAAATTTTTTATTTTTTTTTTTAGCCCTAGTGATATCCTTCCAAGTGCCCTTAGGCTAGAGAAGAACACAAGCAGAGAGAGAGAAATGCATATTTGAAGCATTTTCTATATTTGTGTGTATGTGCATGCATGTGCACTGTCTCCAAGTACACTTATATGCCTGTTAGAAATAAACAGAGCCTGAGCCATAAACATTTGACAAACATATCTACCATTTTTAAGAAATCACACTCACACAACTGAATTGTGAAGCAGTTCTTGCCATATTTCAGAACAGAACTCAGCTCAATAAATACCATGTTACATTACATCAGGATAATAAATACAGAGCAATGGAATATTAAAGAAAATATTTTATTAGAATTATGATGCTGTCTGCACACTTCAAAGAAACTGAATTAGATATCAGTGTATTCTATTGCTAATATAAAAAAATTCTTTTCTCAGAGAAAACTTTTCTCTGAAATAACTGGCAGCACAATCTGTATCTAGCTTTGTCTCTCCTAAACTAAAATAAATAAAATGTTTCTTAAAAAAGGTAGTTTTGTTAACAATGTTATAGGGTTTTCTCTTGTTTAGTGTCAATATGAGCAAGAGGAAGATTACAAACCACAAAGAACATTACTCCGTCCTTTTGCAAGTTAATGGCATAAAGAAAAAATTGATATCATCAGAAAGATCTTTCACAATCAAAAAGAAAACTGGAATTTAGGCAAGACACAGGACTCCCATCTCCACAGTAATGCTGAGTAGGACGGTTTAGGTATTTACAAAGAACAGCCATCACTGCCCTATGTCTGACACTGAAAAACAATCCCTGCTTTTCAGCCATAGAACCATCATTCTCATTAAACACTCCTACAGGATTCTTTCTGAGTAAGCACAAGAATAGCAATTAGAACAGTGCTGCTCCTCACCTCCTCCCATTGTTATGTGTCCTTTTGTCCATCTTTCTGTTTCTCTATAAACTCACTGGAATGCTTGAGCAGTCACTCTTCTGCACCTACTGGCCATGACTTAACCTCACTTTCAGGCTCTCAGAAGACAATATGGGTATATCCAATGCATCCCAGAGTTTCCTGCTAGCTGTATGTACTTATGCAGAGAACCTTGCCTTGGGCCATGGCTTTGTGTCAGAACGATATTTTAGGCCTTGTAGGCCAAGCTTAGCTCCAGTTTAATAACTAGAGCAACTTCAAAGGACTTGCCTCACTATGAGATATTTTTTGCCGAATATTGCATGCTCTCCTTTTTTCTTCCAAATCCCTCCTCTTAAGCTTTCCGTCATTATCTGCTTTTCTCCCTCATGCCCTACATGTTCTTAAATTAAACCATCAGATTGCCGTGTTCCATTTATAATACAATGAGACTCATATTATCTTTGTTGTAGAACTTACCCCACCTTGCATCACAGATACTTTCCTCTCTGCTCTCCGTATATTCTCTGATACAAGCTCTGGGGTGAGAAGGTCTGAGTTTTTAAATCTCTGTGAAGTGCTATTTGAATTTAAAGTGGTACATACATATTTAGGTAGAATATGCATAAAAATAATTACCAATATTCTTACCTAGTCTAAATGCAAGATGATACGCTTTTAAATCTAAGCTTCTTTTCTCTTCAAAATATAAGTGCAGACATTTGCATCAATATTTAAGAAGAGATTTGGAAGAGTAAGTCTCTAAAAAAATAATCCAAATACATATGTTTATATATACGAAAGTATTTTCTTCTATCATGACTCAATCCCTCCTCACCCTTTGATGCTACTGTACAAATCCTTAAACGTGGTAGAATAGGCTGTATAAACTAAGGACAGCAAGTTTATTAGGGGTCATACAACAATCTTGTATCTTGCAGTTCCAGCAGAAATTGTCTGTATACAATCTTTTATGGTCAGATACAAACAAACTTTGCCTAACTCTAAACCAACCAGGGACACTGAAGTTCCAGATGAAACAAAGCTTCCTGGTAATAAGCCTAGTTATAAAACCTTAACTCAGGCTCAATTCCGGACTATTGAATCTACACAACTTCTGGTTAGCTATTTCTTGAATTTCTTTCAATAACAATTAAGAAAAGAACAATCTGACTGGTTCTCCATATAGAAATACACAGTCTCTTTTCAGTGACCAGAACACATAGTGACTGAGCAAATCAAAAGTTGGGTGGACAATTTCTTAGATAAAATGTAGTACTGCTGAACACAGATTCAGATCTAACAGAAAATAATGTTCACACAATGGATCTAGAAATACCTTGTGGAGTCCATCCATTTGTTTCCCAAGCAATTTCCAGAGGATGATTCAGCTTAAATGGGACAACAGTCTGGTTATTAGACTATTTGTAAAATATAAGGAAAGGGAATCAATAAAATTAATAAGTATTTTAAGAAGAAAAGAGTAGAACTATCAGAGAACTTCTCAGCAAAGTGAAAAATTCAGAGGGGAAAAAAAAAGACTATGCCCTGCTCTCCTCTCAAAAATATCAAAAAATAAAATAAACGAGAATGATCCATACTTTGAAACTAGATGAACACTGACAGATTAAATAGAAAAAGTCAGAAAAGTTACAAAAGATGCAAGTGGATGGATGGCTTCAGGTTCTAATCCTGTTTTGCTATAGTTCTTTTCTTCCACTCTGAATCCAAGAGAACAGAGGGGAGGGAAAAGTCATGGGAAAAAAAATGTGTAAAATGTAATTGTACAGGTACATTTTCATACAGTTATTCTGATGTGAAGAGGTTGAACAATATTCAAAAACATTGTTTACAATGGTTAGTCTAAACTAATTCCTGTTCTCTGGGGTGTTCATAGATGCATT
Source organism: Odontophorus gujanensis (assembly GCA_013399175.1). Taxonomy (NCBI): domain Eukaryota; kingdom Metazoa; phylum Chordata; class Aves; order Galliformes; family Odontophoridae; genus Odontophorus; species Odontophorus gujanensis. Next base: position 128,509 of record VXAB01008226.1, on the reverse strand, counting down.
TCAGGACTGAATATAGGATATATTTCCTTACAGTTTTCTCATAGATAAAACTGTTGATGTTTTTCTTTATAGTAAAAAAAAATGCAACTCTCTCTGAAGCAATTCTTCAGTTTCCCTTTGAATTTGGGTGAATTTCTTTCAATAACAATATATTTCACTAATATTTCTTCACTAAAAGAAGAATTGTTTCTTTGGGTATATCAGCTATTAGTTGTTTTCGTTTGTTTGTTTGTTTGTTTGGAATTTAGTCTTCATAGACATACTTAGTGTCTTATGTTTTTGTGTTGAAAGACATAGTTGATGTCTACTAGTACATTCCATGTCCCTTATATCCGTAACTCATCTTTTCATGACAGACCCAAATTGCTCAATTCCTCCTCCAGGCATTATACCACAACTTTATGTCCTATTTGACAGTTGGTATGTTTCCTAGTGTCCTAAGTTCAGCAGTTCATCACAGTTTTCCCTCATTCTTATTACCCTGATTAATCAAACTCATGTTTGAATGAATTCATGCTTTCAGCAGACTCCTCTCACTGCTCAAGCCTTTTCATGTTATCAGCAAAACTTCAGGATTCCCCTCACCAGAACATTTGTTTTGGTTCAGACCTATCTGGACAGAAGCTCTGTAAAAAGGCTGCTCTGAATAAAATGCCTCCTATCTTACTATGTTGGCTCACAACATCAGAGGTGATATGGAAACAGAGGTTGAACCTTCCCATCAATATTCTATTACATTTTCTTGCCATGCAATAGATAACAGCAGAGGGGCAGTCGTACAAAATGACATGACATGGAAGTGTGCAATCAATCTTTTCATCCCTCAGCTTGTATTGGTAGTGGGAGTTGCCATCATCCAGGTGTAAGACCTTGTACTTGAATTTAATGAACCCCAGGAGGTTCACCTAGACCCACTGATCCAGCCTGTCTAGGTCCCTCTGGATGGCATCTAAATCTATGATGCGTTGACTGCACCCCACAGCATGATGTCATCTGTAAGCTTGCTGAGATTGCACTCAAACCCACTGTAGATGTAATTGAAGAAAATAACGGAGTATCAACCTCAGCACTGTAGCTCCTCACTCTGTGAATTCGATTCTGCAGCCAGTTCTCCATCTGTAAAACAGTTCACCCATTAAATCCATATCTTTTCAATTTGGAGAGAAGAATGTCAAATGCCTTACTGAATTCCAGATAGATTAAATCAGTGGCTCTTCCTTCATCCATCGATACAGTGACACCATCGTAAAAGGCTATTAGATTGGTCAAGCAGGATTTGGTCTTGGTAAAGCTGTTCTGATTCTCCCTTATCACCTCCCTGTCTTCCATGTGCCTTTGCATAGCTTCCAGATGGATCTGAGCACAGAGATGAGACTGACAGGTCAGTACTTCCTGGGGTCATCCTTTCCAGCCATCTTAAAAATGAAAGTGTCTTTGCTTTTTTTCCAGTCACCAGGTACTTCACTTAACTCCCATGGATTTTCAAACATCAGGAGAGGCTTACTTAGTGACTACTTCAGGACTCTGGGATGCATCTCATGAAGACACGTAGACTTGTGGATGCTCAGATTCCCCAGCTGGTCACAAACCTGATCTACACTTACAGAAGGTACATTGCTTCTCCACTCCTCTCCTTCCAAAACAATCATTTTAGGGCTGTGTGACTAACAGTTAACAGAGAAGATCAAGGCAAAACCTGTTGAGTACCTCAGCCTTCTCGCTGTCTGTTGTTACCAGTTTGCCTGTGTCAATCAGTAGGAGGGATGTATCTTTCAGAACTTTCCCTTTCTGGTTGAGGTACTTGGAGAAGCTTTTCTTGTTCTTCTTTACCAAGATTAGTTCAACTTAAGCTTTGGCTTTTCAGCTGTATGAAACAAAGGTATGTAATTAAATTCCTCTGTGCAGAAAAATTTTCACTCATGTACACTGACATTCATCAACACTTCCTGAATTTTAAGGAGATCAACCACTGTATGTGAGCACAGTGAGGCAGTAGTGTGTTTCAGTGCTGGTCACAGCTACGGTGGTTCACCTCTGATGGGTCAGATATTTATGATCATGGGATGCAGGCTCTTGTCCATCGCTGGTGAAAATTCATAGCAAATGATAATGACTATGTTGAAAAACAGTTTTTTTGTAGCTGAGAATTTTTTCTATCAAACAGTTTTATTGTGCTCTCTTTATCTACTGCAGTTTTCATGGAAATAAATAGGAGGCATTACATTCAGAGCAACATACAAAANTCTCCTTCCAAAACAATCATTTTAGGGCTGTGTGACTAACAGTTAACAGAGAAGATCAAGGCAAAACCTGTTGAGTACCTCAGCCTTCTCGCTGTCTGTTGTTACCAGTTTGCCTGTGTCAATCAGTAGGAGGGATGTATCTTTCAGAACTTTCCCTTTCTGGTTGAGGTACTTGGAGAAGCTTTTCTTGTTCTTCTTTACCAAGATTAGTTCAACTTAAGCTTTGGCTTTTCAGCTGTATGAAACAAAGGTATGTAATTAAATTCCTCTGTGCAGAAAAATTTTCACTCATGTACACTGACATTCATCAACACTTCCTGAATTTTAAGGAGATCAACCACTGTATGTGAGCACAGTGAGGCAGTAGTGTGTTTCAGTGCTGGTCACAGCTACGGTGGTTCACCTCTGATGGGTCAGATATTTATGATCATGGGATGCAGGCTCTTGTCCATCGCTGGTGAAAATTCATAGCAAATGATAATGACTATGTTGAAAAACAGTTTTTTGTAGCTGAGAATTTTTTCTATCAAACAGTTTTATTGTGCTCTCTTTATCTACTGCAGTTTTCATGGAAATAAATAGGAGGCATTACATTCAGAGCAACATACAAAAACCCCTGGAAGGGTTAGGAAATGTTCACTTCTACCATGTGTTCTGGCTTTGCTAATTATTTTGTACCTATAATACAAAAAGAGAGAAGGCAGCCCAACATAAGCACTCCTCTTATATATAGAGGAATGAGAGGGTTTTTTTGATATTGAGAAGCTGATAAACATTCTTTCAAGCATACATCATTTTCCCCCAATTGCATATTTGTCATACTCTCACAGTAGCTTTCATTACTCACTGCCTGAGACATTCAGTTCATCACTCATGCATCCTTCACTCTGGAGATGGGCCAATACAGTGCAACATCTTTCTAGGGTTGTTGATAGAATCATAAAATCATATAATCGTGGAGTCATATAATAATAGAATCATAGAGTGATTCGGGTTGGAAGAGACCTTAAAGACCATTTAGTTACAATCCCCCCGCCACGGGCAGGGTTGCCAACCACTATATTATGTTTTCCAGGACTCCTTCCAACCTGGCCTTGAAAAACTCCAGGTATGGGTCATCCACAGCTTCTCTGGGAAAAAAGTTTCAGTGACTCACCACCCTCTGAGGAAAAAATTTCCTCCTAATATCAGATATAAATCTCATCTCTTTTATTTTAAAACCATTCCTCCTTCTCTTATCACTATCTAGCTACGTAAAAAGTTAGTCTCCCTCCTAATTATAAACTTCCTTTAAATACTGAAAGGCTACAGGGAGATCTCCCCAGAGCCTTTCCTTCTCTAGTCTGAACAAACTCAGCTTCTTCAGTCTTTCTTCATAGTGAGATACTTCTGCTCTTTGATCATCTTCATGGCCCTGCTCTGGACCCACTCCAATAGCTTCACATCCTTCCTGCTTTAGGGGCCCCAGGCCTGGAAACAGTACTGCATGCAGGTGGAACATTACAAGAGGGGGTTGAAGGGGACAATCACCTCCCTTGCTCTGCTGGCTACCCCTCCTGATGCAAGATACAGTTGGCCTTCTGGGCTGCACGCACACAGTATTGGCTCACGTCAAGCATTTTGTACAATGGAACACCCAAGTCCTTTTCTGTAGGACTGCTCTCAACGAGTTCTTTTCCCAGTCCATATATATATCTTGGATTGACCCAACTGAAGTGCAACACCTTGTACTTGCCCTTGTTGAACCTCATTATGTTCACTTGGGCCCACTTTTTAAGTTTGTCCAGGTCCCTTTGGTTGTCAACCTTTACTTCTATTGTATCAACTGCACTACTCAATTTAACATCATCAGAAAATTGCAGGGGGTACACTTGATCCCACTGTCTAAGTCATTGTCAAAGATACTGAAGAGCACTGATCACAGGATGGACTTTCAGGGGACACCACTCTTCACCGGACATAAAACGGTTGACCACAAACCTCTAGCAGTGACCACTCAAACAATTCTTTATCCACCAAATAGTCAGCTCTGCAGTGTTGTTTCAGAATGATGGTTCAACAAGAAGTTTGTGTAGCATTTTTTTATAGGAAAAAAAAAACATTACTTCAATAAATTAAGGCATACTAACCTCCTCTTGAGAAGGTTTAATCTCTTCTTATAATCAACTTTTATGATCTTCCCCAAAAAAATACACAACCCCTTTAAATGATTTTGCTGTCATTGTCAGGAAATAACTCAGCCATATCCTGCTTGAACACAAGATGACTGGTGGTAATCTCTAGTGGAGAGATGGGAATGTGCCTCACTTGTACTACTATCTGCATTTTGGGGCAATGGAGACAGAGACAAAATGCATCTGTGGCATGCCAGATAAAATCTGCACTAAGTCCTGAGCTGCTGTCAGTCCTCAAGATTTAACAAACACAACGTTAAGTGGGCTGACTCTTTTATGGGAATAAATCATAGAACTTAATGTTACTTTTCCTATTTACAGAAAGCAAAACTGTTTTATCTAGTCCCAGCAATCCACTCAATTACCTACCTCAGCAGAAATTTTTTATCTTTCCAGCACTCATTTCCTTCATATTGACCCTATGATTGTCAGTTTCAGAGTATGTTGCAATAGGTTGTGGTGTTTATCAGTACTGTACACTTCTTACATACCAGACAAGGTAAGATTTCAATGAAAGCTAGCTTGTATTCTTTTACTTAATACAAAACACTTTTCCTTCTTTAGCTGAAGAATAGCTTTTGTTTCATGGCATTAGTGCTGGAGCTCTCCCCTATGAAGACAGGCTGAGTGAATTGGGCTTGTTCAGTACAGAGGAGAGAAGGTTACAAGGACCTCATTGCAGCCTACCAGTATTAAAAACTGGACAATAAAAAGGAAACAAAAGAACTTTTTACAAGGGTAGACAGGGATAGGACAAGGGGGAATGATTTTAAGGTCAGGGATGGAAGGTTTAGGTTGAATATCAGGAGGAAGTTCTTCACAGAGGGGCAAGGTGCTGGAACAGTCTGCCCGGAGAGGTTGTGGATGCTTTACCCCTGGAGGTGTTCAAGATCAGGTTGGATGGGGCCCGGGGGAACCTGATCTAGTGCCAAATCTGGAGGTTGGTGGCCCTGCCTGTCACAGGGGTTTGGAACTTGATGATTGTTGGAGTCCCTTCCAACCCAAGCCCTTCTATGATTCTATGATTTCAAAGCCTGATAACATATTGTATATATTACTTATACAAGTTCCAATTGTTTTCCTTTTCATTAAGTAGGTGTCACTAACTGTGACTTCAAAGTACTTTTAGATTCTCTGATCTGTACCTTTTGCCATCTTAGACAAGCTCAGTATATCCGAGCTGATAGATTGAGGAAATCAATTTAGTTAGTTTAAATGTTTTTTTCTTATTTTTCTTTTTTCCTGAAGAACACTGCAGGATCCTGTGGAGTAATCCTCCACTTAAAGAATGCATGAAAGGTAAACGTTATCCAGAAAACTACAATAAAAAGATTTCTACAGATAAAGTGATAGTATAAATGGAACTTAAAACACTCGTAAGTACTCAGAATGTGTACGGTTGGAAGAATAATCCATCAGTATCTCCTAATTCTGCAGGGCTCAAGTACTTTGTATCTTACTTAGATTTTCAAACACTGGTTAATTCCTACTGCTCAACTACCATTTCACAGCTATGTGACAGCACAGACTATTTAATTTGTTCTTCTGAAATATGTAGTGGCTGTGCATGAACATATTGTTCTTCCATACATTTTTACAGTTGACTATAGTTCTCATCTTTTAAGGAATTTTTATGCTAAACTTGGCCTTAGGCACAATCCAAATAATCTCCAACTTTCATCTCAAATCCTTAAAAATTACCTATTATTTTTTAAAGAATATAGAGAGCCAGATCACACTGTGGTAATATCAAGTTCTCTAGATAGCATTTATCTTAAGGTGGAAGAGTTCAGGTTGATGATTTAAAAGTCCCGTGGGCATGTACATTGGTATACAGACGACACATAAGTGGCTAAGTCAGGGGGAGTATTAAAACTGCTTCTGTGCCCTCTAGACATGTGCACACTGTTATTGTGCCCATTACAATAGGTACAGCTCAGGCAGTTCATAAGTTCAAGGCTGAACATGGGGTACAGTATCCCATACAGTGTAACTGCAATCCAACTGCCTGGTGAGGTTTTGGCATATGCCAGTTAACGGCCATCCATAAAATGCCTGGACATGTTTTAAGCTATAGCATGATAGAAGCAATGCTCCCAGTATGTGAAGCAGGTAAGTCCACTCTCTTCAGAACAAAACAAAAACAAAAACAAAAACAAAAACAAAAACGGGTCTTAGTTGAACAGATAAAATTTTTTGCATGATTTGCCCTGTGCTAGTTACCCAAACACAGGAATAAGAGTGAACACACAGCACAGTGTGAACAAAGCTGTGGGCTGATGGAGATGGTTTGTTTCCACTTCCAAAAGCAACTCAGATATCCACAGAGCTTTCTAGCTTTTGTTTGTTTTTTTTTCTAATACGTGTGTTGTTTCCCTAAAACTTACACACAACTTTCAACTGTTTTTTTACCATGAATATCTAGAAGTGAGGCAAGCACCTAGTTTTATGTCCCGCTCACTGACAGTCTGGGTATTTAGATTTCACTTTGGAGGAATACCAGAGTTTGAGTAGTGAAAGACTCAAATTCTCACTTGTTATTGGATTAGTATTTATTTCACACTTACCTGACAAAATGCTACTCTTCACCCTTGCTACAGAGGAGAGTTATGAAAGAAATAGAAAGGTGGAGTGTAATTTTCAGAGGCGCAAATGTAAAAAAATCAAGGAAGTTAAAGATAGGACCATACAAAAATAAACAAATAATAATAATAAAATAATAACCACCTGCCTGTGAAGTACTACCTTCACAATTCTTTCATGAAAGTGTAGAGAAGCAGACTGATAAGATTCTCAGTACACTACAGTTTGCAGACGTGGGCTGCAGAGAACACCTCCTACCTAATCCATGCATTATGTGTGCCTTATACTGCCTTCCAGATGGATTCACAGAATCACATCTTAGAAAACTATTTGTTCACGCATAAATCTTTTCTGAGTGTTCAGCTGATTAATTATACCATGTACCTGTAATGTGTAAAACAACAATACTCATTAACTAAGTCCATATTTAAACAATTACATAACAGACACATTTTCACTGATGCAAACCATCAGCAGCTTGTCAGGCTAGATGAGTTTAAAGATACATTCACAACTTTTGAAACTTTTGTTTATAAAATTACCTATCTCTTTATCTGCCTGATTTTCTTAACTTCAAACAGCATTCATCAGTGGGATTGCTCAGATCACTGCTCTTACTGTATGTTCCCCATTCAGAAGAGCACTGACAAATTTTTTTCAGGTCTATAGCAAACTGCACACAGAGTGTGGTAGAAATCCACATCTTGAAGAAGTCAGATTCAGAACATAAATCTAGATGTCTGTTGACACAAAGTCAATTCTTGCCTTAAAAATAAACTGCCTTTCTCAAGCTAAGTTGTGAAAAATAATACAAGTTTTTCACTATCACATAGTTTGCTCACAAGGTTTAAACTGGATGAGAAAATACAAATCAAACAAAGTATATGCACCCTTTTCTGCATTGTTTTCTTAATAAACCATTGCAGTGACCTACACAGTTCAAAACAGCTTAGTTTGGATACATGCTGCTACCTTAGAATCATTAACTTTGGAAAGACCAATACGATCATCTTGTCCCACCTTCAACCCATGCCTGTGACCACTCTAGACCACGTCAGCAAAATATCTACCCTTTTCTTGAATATCTTTAGGCATGCTGACTCCACCACATCCCTGGGCAGCCTGATCCAATGGCTCTCAACTCTTTCCACAAATAAATTTTTCCTAATATCCAAACTAAAGCTCCCCTGACACAAATGGAGTCCATAACAACCTCTCTTCCTATCACTGCTACCTGGCAAAAGAAGCGGACTCCCATCACACTACGATCTCCCTTCAGGTAGTTGTAGACAACACCTTGCTGGTATCAACTGCTGAAGAGGAATACTCTAGTAATTTTAAGAGAATTATAGCTGTAGAAGCCAAATTCTTTTACCAGGTGATAACTTCCCCTAATGCTTCAGACATTTCTGCTTTCTCAGCATTTATCTCATCTACCTGCCTCTTCTTTTTTTTTTTTTTTTTTTTTTTTTTTCCCTTTTTAACTTTTAGTCAATNCTGCCTCTTTTTTTTTTTTTTTTTTTTGTTTGTTTTTCCCTTTTAGCCTATTAGGTAATGTTTATACTGTGATATCACTTCTCTAATTAGGAAAATAGGTGTCTGTGGTTCCAGGTGGGAGGCAGTTTTAAAAAGCAATAAATAATCTCCTCTACTTTCTGCTGTCTCATCCTGAAGACAAAACAAAACAAACAAAAAAACTCAAACATATTCCATTCAATCTAAAAATTTCTGAAGTGAGCTGTTGATTTCTACTGTTGAGTTCTTTCTGGATAACTTTTTCTTTGATTCCTTCTAATCTGCTTTTTGTCCTCTCCACTTCATCAAACTGCCCTATTACTTCTTAAAAGCAATTCACAGTCTTTTTTCATCCATTTTCAATTATATCGATATTCTCTGCTTTGTACTGACTGAAGTTTTCTGCTCAGAGGTTTCCAGCTGACCCTTAGTTTACCCTATATCCTTTCAATTCTGGTTTTATCTTTTGCTTTTTAAACTACTTGTCTATGGGATTTGCTTCCTTCACACATCAGAACTGTCAACTCAGCAAAGTTCTTTGAGGGGTAAAAGAACTTTTCAATTTAATTTTAAGACTCATTTCTCAATTTCAAGTTCAATACAGTTCTAGATTTTTGTTTGAGAGATTTTTAATGTAAAGTGCTCTGAGATTCTTTATACAGGCTACATTGTATAAATTTAATTTGTAGCTGTATTGTAAGGTAAACTTCATTTCTTCTAAATCCAAAATACATATTTTGATTCATCTGCTGCAATGACAGATATTTTGCCAGAGTTTGCATGGAATCTTAATAAATGTAACTGTCTCAGAGAAGTCGGAAGAATCTGCTGTCTCGGATAAGCCTGTCTGATGATTCATAAAGACATAAATTAGACACATAAACGGTCAATTAGGTCACCCAGTTTGTCCCAAAGCCAGTGAAAATGATTCATTGTAAGCCATTTGTATTGCTTTCTAATTCCAAGTCCAGTTTGCAGTAGCCCAAGGGGTAGTGAATCTGGAACTTGCTTTTGGCTCAGGTGTTCTTTCCTGACGCATGTCAGCTTGTGCATTTCACACCAAGTGAATTCATCAAAATTGCTTTTGATCATTTTTAAGGGAGGCAGGATTAACTTAAGAAATCAAGATCTTTTAAGGCTTAATGCTCTACACATTACAGGAGTTTTACACACAAAAAATGCCAGTAAAGACACATCTCAGAAGACTCTGTAATAAACAGGGTAATCTTCTGTCTTCATTTATAATTTCTCCTAATTACAAACTATTCTAGTAAATAATTTCATACATTTATTTTAAAGCAAAGTAAGATTCTCAAGTAAACCACAAGTCATGTCTAAGTTCTTATAAGGCTCTTGAAATTTTCAATATTCATCTAACTCACTGTCATCTAGATAAGCTATATTTTCATCAATTTTTTATCTGCCATTGTTAATTCTCTTCACATTTCTAATCAGTGTAATCTAATCTAATAAATTCTATGTAGATAAATGTGAAGTGATCCACATGGGAGAAAACAATCCTAGCCTTACAAGGAGAATGATGGGCACTGAGATAGCTGCTACGACTCAGGAAATTGGGTTATTACAGATGGTTTTAATGCTCAGTAGCAGTTAAAAAAAAAGCAAATAAAAATGTAAGGAATTGTAGGGAAAGAAATACAGAATAAAACAGAGAGCATTGCAATGTGACAGTATAAATCTGCTGAGTGTTTTTTAAATTGAACACTATGTGCTGTTTGAGTCCCTCATCTTAAAAAGATCAAAACTGAACAAGAATATGGAGAGAAGGAGCAAGGATGATCAAAACATGGGATTCTTCAGCCTGGAAAACAGATGACTGAATGAGGATACAACAAAGGTCTGTAAAATCACACACAATGTGAAGATAAACATGGAAAGATTTTTCATTGTATCTTCCAACAAAAAATCTGAAGAATCTGAAATGAAACTAGTGCAGGAGGCTAGACTGAAAGAGATATTTCATATTGCTACTAATTAAGCTGTGTAATTGCATTCCAATTTTCAAGCCATATGTTGAACATCTACAGATGTTCAATAAGATAGTGGATAAATCCACGATTCAGGAGGAAAACAATATCAAGAGCTATCAAATATTAAGATACCTTCTCTGGCAAAAAAACCCTTCAGTTGTAATTGATAGGAGCTGGGAGAATGTATTTGAAAATCTTACCATGGCAATTGCTACAGCAGGAGACAATTTAGTGGATTAAGAAGACCCTTTGGTCTGTGATATACAACTCTTACTTGTCTTCCAGGGATTGCAATTATGCATTTATCATTACAATATATCAAGTTAGGTATCTTCACAGCCCCTTGATATCTAATTCCCACAAAATCCATTGGAATTAGCCATCTAATTTGCTGCATTTAAAAATCTCAATTGTCGTCTTAGTGTAACTTTCACAAACATTAAAAATGTTAACCAATTTTTGTGACATTCTTCTCAAAGATTATGTAAACTTCGCAAACAAAGAGGTTAATCTGGATGACTAATTCAGCATGAAAATATGTCAACATTTTAAGCATAGAGCTGTGATATCAACATTTTAAGCACAAATCTGTGAAAGGTTAAATCAGTCCTAACAAAGGCTTAAGTTAGATTAATAGTTCATCAAAGGAAGTTGCTTCAGGAGTCCTGCTTTTTCATTTTGTGATCACGGTATTTAAGGAGTTTAAGGAAGGCACATTGCTCATGGTTTGCAGAAAAACCTATCACAGGTTGGTGGTCTCTAGTTTAGCATCAGATGCTTACAAAAATGCCTATTGAGCTAGCTGTCTCAATTCCCTCTATAGTTATTAAGAGAAATGTATCCTTATAAATGTAATTAAGTTCTAGTTTAGACACACAAATTTTGCAGAATCACCTGATCAAAAAGTTTCTGTTCACTGATGATGAATAGATGCTGCACCCTTGGTTCAAAAACAGGTGAAATAAATTTCCAACAGCTTACTCTCAGTGAACTACGTTGTCCACTGCAAGATGAAAAAGGTATCTCTTAATGTTTCATGTAGCTAAGTGAGACAGTTAAATTATCTTTCTTGATGACAGAAATAAACTCAGTGTAACTCATCTCATATTTTAAGTAACAATATTTTCTGTAACTGGTATTTTTTTCTCCCTTTTATTGGTTTGCTTTTTATTGGTTCTAAGCTCACAGATACTTCAGTAGTGGGAAAAAGGCTGTCTCTAGGGCATCATATTGCTTAATCTGGTTAACTGTAGTTAAGGCTGAAACCAACTGAATGAGATCCAATAGTTTTGTTTCTATGAAATTTCCAGAGCAAACTGGTTATACAGTGGAGCAGAGAGGCCTTTAAAATGGGATAATACCTCAAATAAGCTATTTCTGTATTATCCTATTTCAGACATTTTCAAATTATTTTGTCATTGTTCAAAATTGAATTAATTGCTATGTTTCTATGACAAATGAGCTGGTTCTCATGGTTCCCATAACTTGATAATAGTTGTTGTGGAAATGTCTTAAGGACAAACCGTCCTTAGTCTCCAAATGGGAATTTGGTATGCAATGGCGTGATTTATAATAGTGGCTAAAGAATAGTGCTGTGGTGTGAAAGGCATAGTAGCATTCTCCACGAAGAAAAATAAGACATTAAAATTCAGAATGTGATTCTGAGCAGCATGCCTTAATACCACAATAAATTTTGGCTATATTGGATTTTGATGTGTTAGAGTCTGAACTGTTCTTAAATTTAACAGCAATTTTTAATGACCAATGGTTGAATCTGTTTTAAATTAATATTAATAATAATAATACTTGAATTATAATATTCTTTCTTCCTTTCCACAACCTATTTTCACCTGTACAGCTCCTTTGTTATTGATCTGTATTGACGACACAGTGTGACATTCTCCTGAAGTGAGAACTGTCATCCAAAACATAACACCATTGCTTTGAAAGTTCTTTGATGCCAAGAAAATATCACCACCCTGTTCTGTTCCCAGTGATGGAGGACAGGAAAGAACTATGCTCCATTCCACTCAGTTCACCAGAGGGCAAAGAAAAAGATCCTGATTCTAAACTAGCATCCATAAATCAGAGGATTAAGGGCTAGATTCAACAGAAAACTGAAGCTTTTCTGGGACATATGATTCAACATTGGTTGATAGTGATAGCACAAGGGGGAATGGTTTAAAAGTAAGACAGGGGAGATTACGGTTAGATATTAGGTGGAATTTTTTCACTCAGAGGATGGTGACACACTGGAACAGGTTGCTCAGAGAAGCTGTGGATGCCCCACCCCTGGGGGCATTCAAGCAAGAGTAACTTGGTTAAGAATAATTCCCTAGAAGTAAGGCTGGATGTGGCTCTGAGCAGCCTGGTCTAGTGGTTGGTGACTCTGCCCATGGCAGGGGGGTTGAAACTAGATGGTCTTTGAGGTCCTTTTCAACCCAGACCATTCTATGTTTCTATGAACATCTTATTTTAGTTGCTTTATATATGTTGTGGTGTGAAGAAAATGAGATTGACAACATAACTTTTGCATTTTGCTGTCCAGGGAAAACGCACAATACTGTTGCTGTGGCCTGCCATAGACACTGGAACACAACTTCATACTTACCTTAATTTAGTTTCATAGAGGTACAGAAATCTAGAAAGGGTGGAGCATATATGGTAGCTGTCTGTTTGGACAGTTTATGAAATTAGATCATTGGCTGTGGCTTGTTTTTTTTTTTGTTTTGTTTTTTTTTCTGAGCCTAGGTATCTTCTTTAGCACAACCACAGTTGGCAACAAAGAGCAAATTCAAAAATCAGGCCCTGGTATCTGGAGTATATTGGAAAAAATTTTCATCACACCTGGCGTGTGAGCTGTCGAAAATGTCAGAAAAGGAGGAAGAGAGGGAGGAATGTGGGGACATATTTGGGGAAGCTTTGTCCCCACATTCCTCCTTTCTCTCCCTCTTTTTTAAAAAGTTTTGCTTTAAGTAAAACTATTTTAATAATATTTTCTTTCATTATTCTACTGTTCCTTCCTGCGTATAAAATTACTGAGGCATGTGGTTGGTTACAAAATGCCAGGAGATATTCTGATCAGTACTGAATGCTGGAGTTACCTAAGACTTCTGATAAGAATACACAAACGATGATTTCTTTTCCATTGTGAATGCAGAAGCATTGAAATTACTGATCTCCCTGCCTAACCCAGACTTATTTAGAGAAATAAAATTGTATTCTCTCTCTTCTAATGAGAGAGCAGAATGCTGTCCACATCGTATAGTAATCCTTTTTAAAGCAGGGACACTCTGTATAATTTTCTACATAAATGGAAAAAAATGTAATCTTATCTACTGCATATTCTCCCTTCGGTGTTATGCCAGTTTAGTCAGACTAAAGCTGTTGACAGAAATTTCTCCACTCAGATGAGAAGCAAAGATGAGAAGAGGCATTACAATGGTGATGGAAAAGCTTTAAATAATGAGACAAATCCAAAATCTCTAGGGAACTCATTCAGCATTGGAAACCATTTCATGTTTCTTTCATTATGGGAATGATAACCTAGCTATTAAAAGTGCAGTGTGAGAATTTCCATGAAGTAATTTTAATAGGGTGATTCAGAGTGGGTCACTATTTGGTTTTGAAAACAAGAGCATACAAGGCTATTTTCAACTGCACCATGCTTCAAGACGTTCCAATTTATCATGGGATGGTGGCTTTAGAACCTCTGCTTGTATAAACCTGTCAAGGCATCACAACATAAACAACACAATCTACCAGAGCTGCAAAACTATTATTTGAGGAGTCCATTTAGTTTCATAAACTTTTCCCAATTCTCTGACACCTTAAACAAAATATGACAGGCATTTATATTGTATAGTATACAAGAAAGATCACTTACTGTTTGAAAAAACTCATCTATACCAATGAGGAGAGAAAAGACAAAATAATGGAAAGGAGGAACCATTTTATGATACTTAATATTCTTTTTTGAAGTGTACCAGTTAGGTCAGAATTCCTGTGATCTTCGCAAAGACATTTTTGCTCTTCAAAGTCAGTTATATGTAAGGAAAGAGATTGTCTCTCAAATATCTTTATAGTATAGCCTATTCTGAAATTAGCTGGGGCAAGAACAGCTGTTTCTTCTGAAGCGTCAACATTTATTTTTGGTGAAGAGTTCTGTTTTATTCCATATTTTGTTTTCCTAATTTTTTTTCCTGGGTGTATTTCACTGTTATAAAAATATGCATTTTCAGTATATATTCTGAAGTGTAATGTCGCATATACTGATATCTCATCCTGTCCAAACAGAGGATACTAGCTAATCTTTGAGAGAAGAAAATATAAACGTAAAAGCCCCGAAGCTCAAGGCAAAGCTATGCTTGGCTCAAATATCTATTTTCTATATAGTAATTACCCTATGTAAACTGAGCTTTCCTAACAGAAACATACCCTGCGGCAAGCTTGAAACACAGCACTCTAGTTTATAGAACTGGACCAAATTTCTCAAAAACAGACCATAAAGAAGTCTCCCTGAGCACTGACTTGAATAACACAGGCTGATCACACAGGAGAGCATGCTGATATGAAGAGAGACAAGTATACTTTCAAGGGACTGAGATTTGAAATATTGATTCAGTCACATTAATTGAATTTTTGCCTTGAGAAGTGATTACAAAAATGTTTCTCCAATATTAATTTGTATCTGCTTTGGATAAGATTAACATTAATTTCTTCGCCAGTCCCCATTACTCTTTTATTATTCATTAGCATCTCCCCTTGCATGTGTAAGAGACCTTGATGAAGCATGTTTATTCATAGACTAACCTTTTTAAATAATTCGAACAGCTCTCTAACAGAAACCTTCCTGGCATGCTGAATATCTCGTCTTTGTTTCATTATTCAAACCTTGTGCTCTATCCTCCACTTGAGATGCTGAACATGAATCATACTGCTCTTCCTACTGCTCTCTTCCTCCCACTGAAATGTCCTTTGCAGCCTGATCCCGCAGGATAGCTCTGTTCACAAAATACTGCAGCAAATTGTCTCCTGCTGGAATCTAGGATGGAATAATTTCTACAGAGCTTGAGTGCAATTATTGATTTATCCTCTCCTTAGTTCATCACATATTTGTTATCATGTTTTAATTCACTGTTCATTTACCTCTCATTAGAATATTTGTTGAAAGCAAGCCTTTGATGAGAGCTCTAGAGGCAGCATTTTATTTTTTCTTCTGTGCTTACAAACTTGAGATTCAACTTTTTCAAGCAGACAACAGGAAAGAGAAAGGAGATCTAAAAAAGGAACAGATCAATTAACTTCTTTGCAAAATCAATACACATATGCTCTTGAAAATTCACTGTAAAACCTTTACTTTAAAATACAAGTTACATATATGCTTTCACATTTCTCATAAATCCCTCTTCCACAACATTAATATGTAGCTGCCTCTAGCAAAATGCTGTCATATCTTGCATTATCTTTTTGTATTTATCCTACTGTAATACCCAAAGACTCTAATAAAGAAGGTGTTGAAAATGCAAAGTTTTGCTTCCTGCTCTAAAGATCTTGCAAATTTTAATTTTCTAACTTAAAAATAAATCAGTGGGTGATTTATTACCTTTTACAATTAGGTTTAGGAAGAGCTCTGGAAAACATGTATTGATACTAGATTCAGTTTTTACATAACTGGAAAAATTTAATGGAGGAGAAACAGCACATATTTATGTGAATTCTGAAGTTTTGACAGTCACGCAGCAAAAGTAGAAATTAAAATATCCACAACAGAAATCCCTTTTATAGCACTCAAAGGAATGGGAATTATTTTCCAATATGCATCGTTCAAAAATGCTTGATGATTTTTGCTTTGGGGAAAAGAGTATCTTTTACGTTTAATAATTCATTTTGGGGAGGTTAGGATGGTGAAGATATGAAAGATTTGGTACTTTGAGAGAAAATTCAGTGTCTGAAACTTAAATTCCAAGTGACTGAGTAGCAGGTAAACAAAAGAGACCAAGCTTTTAAAAACTGAATTAAAAAAAAAAAAATTAATGGGAAAAATGTTTCTTGCAAAATAGCAAGAAAGCCTTTTGGGGTGTGTGAATTGAGTAAAAATATATTCAGAGCTCAGTGAACATACTGTTTTCTTCCTCTTGTTAGGCTTATATTATCTCAACATGAAGAAATATATCCATGATTCACAGTAGCACTAATATAAAGAGTAACTTTGACTGCCAGTCTCCCACGGACTTTAGAACACACTCATTCTTCTCACCGTCTCTGCACACCATGTCACCTGCAGATAGATGAGTAAATCTAAGCATTTTCTAATTTTAAAAATAAAATAAATGAAAACTTAAGTGAACATACAGAAAACCGAAGTGCTTGCCTTGGCTAATAATTGAATTGTATTCTGCTTATCCTTAAATGTGGTTACTGACACAGCTTTTCCACCAGTTTAAATATGCTGACTTCTGAAAATTTAATTCATAAATTTCATTAGACCATTTATTTTATTTGCATTTTATTTTCAACTGAGGCCTGAAAGGGCCATCTACAAGCAAAGTTAAAGAAAAATAATAAAATGGAGTATTGAAATGGAGAAATTATTATTAATGCCATGGATATCTCCATGTGACTGATAAAATGAGTAGAGCGTCCATGCCCTACGTAACCCAAGACATGAGTATTTAAAATCCATCTTTATTAACACACTACCTGACAGCTGTGATATCCCTGGTAAAACATTTGAAATCAGTAGGGTTAAATGTAGGGCATCTTTTCTATAGAGAAAGGTTAGAGAGAATGAGCTTGGTTTACAGAAACACATTTTCTGAACCCTTCACAACCTGAATGAAAGGCCACAGTCTTTACAGTTTTTGTAGATGACCTACAAAAGGTCTGCCTGCTAAATTACCCACTGCAGAATTTACATTTTACCATCTTGAACAACGAATTTCTTGCAACAATGACTTTGAGCTATTAAGAACTGATCTGATTTTCCTCTATAGTCTTCCCCGTTGCCAAATGAGCCTTTTCCGGGGCAGTATGTGGGTATTTGGAATTTTCAAAGACATCCTTAAACTGCAACAATTTTATTTTGCTTTTAGTTTATGGTTCCTCAGTGTGGGAGTGTCTTTATGCCTCCAGAAAGAAGAGCAAACAGCACATAAAGCAGGTGTTTTTTGCTACTGTGCAGCTTTCTGATGTCAGGTTTGTAAGCAATTGTTTTGTTTGCTGGCTTGCAGACTTTGGACTTAAAAGTCCTTAACTTGCAAACTGCACATTACTGAAGGATTCTTACAGGCGTGCATGCTAGAGAATTAACTTTAATTTTAGCCTTTTCTTTTATTAATAGAAGTCAGGCATGTAGTGGTAAATTTTCAGAGCTCTGTGTAGGCTTTTCAGCTGCAAGACTCACACTAAATTCAATAGGCCATATGTTCTATTGGCTTGCAGGCTGCAGAGGTTAGTTTCATGATACAGCTCATTGCAAAAATTGTTTCAACAGCTCCATCTTTTGAGAAAGGGCAACAATTTTGGATTTGGGAAACCTAAACAAATTTGTTAGCATATCCATATTCTTCTACCATCTTAAACTATTTTTTTAATGAGCACAATACTTGTGTTTCCTTACCTGACAATTACTTAATAGTAGTGAATACGGAACAACATAGATGTGATAAAAGAAGCCATAGAGCTAAGAATGCTATAGTGTCCAAGCAGATGGACTACAGATGTCAGAGGTACTGTCAAAAAGTTTAAAAAGACTTAAGAACCCACAACAACATGATGTTTGTGTTTGCTTCATTACATTAGAACAATAGTACGATCAGTGTTGTTTCATAAAGCCTTGAGCACTATCATATAGAATCAAAGAATGGACCAGGTTGGAAGGGACATTAATGACCATCTAGTTCCAATCTGCACGCTGTGGTCAGAGACACCTCCTACTAGATCATGTTGCCCAAGTCTCTTCCAGACTGTTATTAAACATCTCCAGGGATGGGATATCCACAGCTTCTCTAGACAACCTGTTCCAGTGCCTTACCACTCTCATGAAAGATTTCTTCCCAACATCTGTTCTAAGTCTACTCTCATTAGTTTATAAACATCACCCCTTGCCCTTTCACTACATGCTCTTGTAAAAGGTATCTACCTTTCTTACAAACATACTTGCAGTATTGAAAGAGTGGTGAAAAGCTGAAATAAGGTCTCCCAGGAACCTTCTTTTTTCGTGGCCAAGCAGTCCTAACTCTCAGCCTTTTGTAGTAGGAGAAATGCTCAAGCCTTCTAATCCTCCTCTGGACCCACTCTGACAGATCCTTGTCCTTTCTACGCTGGGGACCCCGGGGATGAGCATAGTACTTCAGGTGGGTTTTCACTCCCTTGACCCACTGTCTACACTTCTAAATGCAGCACAGGATATTTTTGACTTTCTGGGCTTCAAGCACACACTGCCAGTTCATATGCAAGTTTTCATAAAAAAAACAAACCCTGAGTTATTTTTCTCAGGCCCACTCTCAGTTCATTCATCCTCCTGTCTATACTGATGTTGGAATTGTCCTGACCCACGTGTACTTGGTCTTGTTCAACCTCCTTGGGTTCACCTGGATCCACTTCTTAAGCCTGTTCAGGTCTTTTCTCATGCCATCCCTTCTTCAGATCATGTAAACTGCACCACTCAGCTTTGATGTCATCTGCAGACTTGCTGTGGGTGTTTTGGCTTCGTCCGCACATATACTAAAATTGGACCAATACAGAGAGTATAAGTATGGTCCCTCTGCAAGGGTGACATGAAAGTTCATGAAGCATTCCATATTTTTTCGTGGCCCTGAGGAGAAAGATTTGGAAGTATTTGTTGATGAAAGACTCAATATGAGCCGATAATTTGTGCTTGCAGCCCAGAAGGCCAACCGTATGCTTCATGACCAGCAGATCAAGGGAGATGATTCCGCCCCTCTAATCTGCTCTTGTGAGACTCCATCTGGAGTACTGCACCCAGTTCTGGGGGCCTCAACACAAAAAGGACATGGAGCTGTTGGGGTGGGTCCAGAGGAGTGCTGCAAAGGTGATCAAAGAGCTGGAGCACCTCCCCTAACAGGGACAGACTGAGAGAACTGGAGCTTTTCATCCTGGAGAAAAGAAGTCTCCAGGAGGACCATATATAGTAATCTTCCATTACCCTGAAGAGGACCTACAGGAAAGCTGGGGAGGGATTTCTTATAGGTGTATGTTGAGACAGGACAAAGCGAAATGATTTTAGATTGGAACAGGGTAGTTTTAGACTAGATATTAGGAAGAAATTCTTTACTGTGAGAGTGGTGAGACACTGGAACAGGTTTCTCAGAGAGGCTGAGAATGCCCCCCTCCCTGGAAGCATTCAAGGCCAGGCTGGATGGGGCTTTGAGCAACTTGGTCTAGAGGGAGGTGTCCCTGCCTATAGCAAAGGGGTTGGAACTGGATGATCTTAAAGG
This sequence comes from Odontophorus gujanensis, assembly GCA_013399175.1. Classification (NCBI taxonomy): domain Eukaryota; kingdom Metazoa; phylum Chordata; class Aves; order Galliformes; family Odontophoridae; genus Odontophorus; species Odontophorus gujanensis. Next base: position 108,542 of record VXAB01008226.1, on the reverse strand, counting down.
TCCCTTCCAACCAAAACCATTCTATGATTCTATGATTCAACTCCATAGTCCATGTCATTAATGAAGATATTAAACACTCTCAGTCTGAATACCGAGTCTTTTAGAACACCACTTGTTACTGATCTCTGTTTGGATATTGAGCCAATGACTACAATTGTCTGTATGTGGCCAATCAATCAATTCTTTATCCAATAAATAGTCCATCTTTCAAAGTTGCCTTTTTCCAATTTAGAAGAAAAGATGTAAGTATAGTATAAGAAAAAGATCCTACTTCCTAATGCCAGTTAAGAATGGAGAATAGTTCATTGTACTTTCCAGCTTTTTTCTTCTATCTTAACAGACCTGTGAGTTTTGTTTTGCTTTTTTTGTTGTTGTTTATTTTATTGATGTTTATTTAAAAGTAAAGTAAAATATATGACGTCTCAGAGATCTGTACCAATGCTCAGAAACTTTCATATGAAATATAAAGTTGGCTTATTTTAGCCAGGACTTCTGCCCAGGCACATTTGTGAAACAAAGGGGAAAAGGCTGCTTCTTTGAAGGGGTATTAGTAGATGAATCTTCCATTTATATAGAAAGAAGTGTTCTTATTGTAACATAGGGGTAAATAGGAAAGTTTAGATTTTCACCCTCCCCCTTCCCCACCCCTCCAAAAAAAATTAATTAATTAAGAGAAATAACTGAGGAATGGGAAGGGGAGAGAAAGCTCGGTCACAGGATGAGACTTTATGTGACAATTTTCAGCTGGTAGAATACTTTTATGGAAGTATTTTAAATTCCTGGATATAGAGATTGATAATGGAAATGCTGACAAACCATTTGGTGTTCACAGGACTGTAATATTCTGTTTAACACAACCAAAATTGCAAGGTATGCTTTTTATCTTTTTCTGCTAGGAAGGCAATTACACAAGCATCTTGTTGAAGTAGTTTATAATATGATTAAATAGACAACATTAAATCAACTGGTGATTGAATCCTCAAGAGAGGACATATTTTAGTTAAACTTGAGAGTTACCGTACTTCTTTATACTTAAAAGCCTTTTAAGCAGGACACATGATGATGTGATACCACTCATCTTAGGCTCAGGTTGAAAACGAATGTGCTTTAAAATATAAATATTGTATTTCTTCTGCTCCTGCTATCTTAATTTTAATGTTTACAGAATGTGATGAAAGCTGGCTATATTTGCATTTTATTTAATCTTAGGGAAGACTAAACTTCACACATCTGGTGGAGGCAATCTTCTAAAGTGTTTGCTTATGTAAATTAAAAATAAGATTTCACCTGCTACATTTCTAAGCAATTTGTTTGTGCTCACAACTGTAACTAACAGAGATTACACTTTTGAATCCACGTAATTCAATTTGTACTTCCCTCTAATTCACCTCATATTAGTATTTTTTTGTTTGCATCTTCATAGTCCTATGTTCATACATATAAACTAAAAAGAGTGTGTTTGCAAAAAATAAAGAAAAAGAAGAGAAGCAAAAATCTCCCATAAATAATTCTTCTCTATCATGTATACCTCTCTCTTCAGGAGGAGAGGTAAGTTGTCATAACATTCAGACAAGAAACTGAGTATAAAAATATACATTTTGTATGGAGTTCTTATTTCAGGATTATGACCAAAATTCAAATATCTGTAGATTATTAATCTTTTTCTATAGCTAATACTGAGAAAAATTAAAATATTCAGCTACATTAATCATTCATTATAGATCAATTTCTGTCACCTTGCCCTAATTGTTGTTGTCTTTTTTTGCATGCCCTTCAAATTGTCGATGTCTTTGTTAATGCAATGTCCAGACCTCTAGGCAATGTTCCACATGAATAGCATTAGATCAACTATACACAAACCCCTCTTACCTTCTGAGTTGTGAAATGAACATGCATCTTGAAATTAAAATAGCCTGATGTATTTATTTGCTAATCAGTTGTGTTATCAACTTTTGTACATTTCTCTTCAGACTGTCATATTAATAAAACTCCCTTTCACAACTTAGCTTGAATAAATTTCATCTAAGCACTGCACTCTCTCCATCTGATTTCCAACTCTAACTGCTATATGGGTAGACTTCTGGGTAGCTCCTTAGAATCTGTTTTGGTGCAGTTTATCAGAAATCTCCATTTAACATTCCACAGCCCCTTTTTAATCCATTTATCAGTATTCAAACCCAAACCTCCACAAATTAATCTAAAGGTGAGATTTTGCAGGAGATTTGAAAGTTTTACTAAAATCAAACTGCAGTGCATCTGCAACTTCCCTTTATTCACAAAGTTAAAAAATCTGTGCAGTACAAAGCAAATAAAGTGAGCCTAGTAAGATCTATTCTTTACAAATCAAGCTGCATAGTGCTCATGGTTATCTTTTAGGAAAATTAATTAGACTAACAGGGCAGCTATTGCTAAGAGTCAAAATGGTGCAAGTCCCTTGAGGACAGCTGTTCGTGTGAATTGCATCCTAAATTAAGAATGTAACTCTCTTGGAGTTAAAGAACTGAAGTTGAAAGCAGGTTGAAATAGCAGGATCACTCTAGATGTGGTATGTGACCTTAAAGTTTCTGAACCTATAAAAAAAATCTAATGTCCTGACCTTGAAATTCATAGAGGGTAAAATTCAATGTAATTCAGTTTGTCATTATAAATGTCTGAGATAGAGGGGATTTGTACACAAATCTATTGAATTTCCAGTGAAATGAAATGGAGAAATGAATCTCAGACTTGAACAGAGCATAAATACTCATAAATCAAGTATTAATTAATATCTGTCTTTGCTGACCTTCATGGACTTCTGTCAGCCTGTTCCTTCAGCTTGTCAAGGTTTCTGGGAACTGCAGACCTGCTTTGCACTGATTTTGTATAATGTGTAAACTTGATGATGGTGTGCTCCATCCCTTCACCAATCTAACTAATGAAGACATTAAACAGTATCAGTCCCCAAACTGCCCCATGAAGAATACTATTCATATAAGCACTCATCTGTTCAATGCAGAGAAATTATAAGTGATATTAGAAAATTTACTTTTGCAATACAGCTCCTGAGGGCTAAGATTAATTTTCTTAATGTTGCTGAGCATTTCAGAATGAATGTCAAACACAGAACGCACATGTAAAATCAGGACAGAATTAAAGGTTGAAACTTAAGTAACTATGAGTATCACTAGTTTCAAAGCCACAATGATTTATACATTAACATTTATACTTGTTCATAGCAATATCTACCTGAATTTAAGGAAGCAATCCACTATATTAAAAAATAAAATAAAATAAACACAACAACTTGGAAAATAAATCTTTGCAAAATTCAGAGTTCTGTTATATATTTGTTGTTTCACCTCCTAATAAAAGGTTTGCCCATCTGTGACGGGGATATTAAAGCAATTTACCAGAAGTGTTTTTTGCCTCTTTTCAAGTTTTATCCAAGCAGTAACCCTTGACTAATATAAATTATCATAGCTCTATGGTTATAGTAGCCTTTACAATTTACATCAGAAACCTCAAAAAAGGCAAAGTTTTATACAGTACTGAAAATTTTTAAATTATAATAGTCATCCATTCTTATATGGAATATGAGTATAGTAAATGCTAATCATAACACTGAAATTCTACCAGAGTAGGTAAATTTTATTGTGGAATCGCTGCAATGCTTCAATGAGGTGAACAGGTAATGCTTCAGCTCAGGAAACAACTACATTTCCAGCAGTTTCCAAGTACATGCTTCTGAATGTGTTTGGAATGGTAAGTAAGGAAGTGTTTTAGGTTCTTATATCCAGTTGCTAAAAAACACTCTTAGAAGAAAATCTATTTGCTTTTCTTTCCAGCTGAAGTAGACATCTTCCAGGCTCTAAATACAAAAGCATTTTCATACGTATGTTTTGTGTCTTGGTCCACATAAATGAACCTCATATTTTCCATGAGATAAAGTTTCTTTTTTTTCCTTTTTTTCCTTTTTTTTTTTCTTTTTTTTTCCTTCACCCTCCACACATCACAATGATGCAAAACCCCAAAATTTTTACTGAAATGTCATGCAGTTTAAAGAGTGATAATAACCCAGCTTGCTTGATAGGTCAATTAAACTAGAATAAGACAGTTTCCTTCCAGAGATGGTCTCATATTTCCAATTGTAATATTCCTCATCTGTGCATATACATGCAAAAGTACATCCTCAAACTAAGCATGTTCCTATTAATGACAGCATCTATTTTCCTACCTCCTATTAAATTAAATAATGAGATGTGACTTAAACACTAAGCAAAAAGTGTCCAAACACATTCCAGGACTAACTTTCTTGGTGTTTTTATGCCTAATTATGTTTCAGTGAACAGTTAACATATCCTACTAATCAGTATAATTGCATGTGATCAGAGATTTTTAGAAAAACATAAAAATATCTACATGTCTCCAGAAAAGTTATATGTATGATAATCTCATTAGATATATATTTAGGTTCTAGCATATTGGTAGAATGTCTCACTTGTGAAATGTTTGACTTTGAAAGGCTCTTAGATTTTACCTTCGAACCCTGTGACTTTTCACTAAAAGAGCAAGAACACGCCCAAGACAGGAGCTATTTTGACATGTATCTGTGTGATGCCTAACCTCTCTACTTCATCTTTTTAATATTGACAAATTGCCAGGAATCACAACAGATATTGCAAATTGGTGCCATACAGCCTTTTGATTCTGTTTATTAATATTGCATGTTATCTTTGAAAGACAGAAGGAATCACCTATTCTGGTTCACTGAGGGCAGGCTGGAGATTAGCTGTCTCCATAACCTGTTAAACAAAATCATGAAGGACTACAACAGAGTACTACACATCTCTAAATTATTTTAACAGTGTGTGTCTTTAAACTTTACCTGTTGAGTTAAAATGTCAAGTTAAATTATCATCAAGTTAAACATCAAAATGCTTGTTTACAAATGTGGAGTGACATTTCAGATGACAGGCTCTCCTTCCAATTTTAAATACTATTTTCATTTCAATCACAGAATTGGCAAGGGTAAATTTACCCAATGGTTCATAGGCCTTTCCGGGATTATCATGTGAAAGAGTGGGCTGAGGTTACAAGTGTCTTTTAGGGGAGGATCTTTCATAAGGCAATAGGAAAACAGGACATTTTTAACAGAAATATTGAATTCAGAAAGGTTAAGATTCTGATTAATTTTTATTTTTTTTTCCCTTTTCCCTATCCAGTACTACTGCTGTTTTACTTTCAGCATGTAGGATAGATTTCTTACAGAAATAGAGGTGGTACAACTTCTAACACAGAGACATTACTGTGTTACCTATAGATCTGTCCCAACTTGTGTCTCTCTGCATCCTGCTTTCTCTTATTCCTCATGTTGTCTTCCATTTTCCAACATTATAATATGATGAATGGAAGATACAGGAAAGATCTGAAAGTGCTATACCTGAGGACTGTAAGTAGAGAAAAAACTGTTATCTAAATACAACTTAGCTTGTTCAAAGATCATTCCCCCCAGCATGCTGGGGGACTAGTAGCTGGTTTTATTCCTCAACTGATGAGATTTGCCTGAGAGAAATACAAGTTCCTTTTCTACTCTATTGTTGGTTAGCTTTACTGCACTTAAAAGATCGTCGTAAGCTTCAGCTCATAATTCCCTTTTAATACCATTACTAGAGAACTCACCATTTGATTTCTTCTTAAGCTGAAAGTACATCAGTGCATTAGGTATTCATTGCTAGTCGCTAGCAGTTCTCACCTTTTTTTTGTTGTTGTTGTTGATTTTGGGGGGATTTTTTTTTTAATTGCCTTCTTCAGGAGCACTCAGCTTTAATATCTAGGAAGAACTAGACCATAACATTGATATTAATGCTTGAAAAAAATGTCTTTCATTATGCGTTACTGTGCAGAATGTTTCCTCATGCAATTTTGGTCTGAGCTAGCTAACACTATTCCAGACATCATGGTTTGATGATTGCAGAAAAAAGGAGAAATATTCTCAAATGGACACTTTGGACACAGCTACCATGTTTCAGGAGCTGAGGCAGATAAATTGTACAAACCTCAACAATGCCACACCACACCACTCAAAGCCAGAAAACAGACCTCAGTACCCTTTATGTGTTAGAAAAAATATGTTCTATAAGCTTATTTCTTCGTAATGGGTAGATGTGATGACAGTAATACACAATTGTCTGGGCACAGCATGGACCAAAGTATTCCTGAGGTGTAGTTCTATGGCTACGGGAGCTCCCCACCAAGTCATTAGGGCAGGGCCAGAAGCCAGAGTCTATGCCACTGCTCCAGCCATGAGCATGACAGCGATTGGCACTAGAGCAAATCCAGCCTCTGGAACCTCAGTGCGAACTGGGACAGACCAAGGGTGAGATGTGTGCCCACAGGTGGGTCTGGTTCAGCAGTACCCACAGCTGAGCAGAACTGTAGTGTGGGGATATGGGGACTGGCCCCAATGAAGCCTTTTTGAGGCAGTGGCTGACGTAGTCCTGGGCCATGAGGGGAGCCCAGGGAGGCTGGACAGGGGCAGTCAGGCTCATTAATGTCCACAAGGCCCTGGCACCACCTCCATTAGGGGTTTATTCCTGCAAATATTTATTTCTATCAGTAATTCAACAGGTTTGCTTCCTTATAATGTATGAAAACAAAATGGATAGGAAAAGGCACAGCAAAACTGCTGACATTTATTCATGGCTGTGCAGCCTTCTATTAAAAAAAAGCTATTTATTTTGAACGTGGAAATCTATGAGTTCAACTAAAGATCACCATAAAGGAGGTGACCCACAAGATACTAAAATTGCCTCTTCTCTCTTCTATTAGCACCTGAAGGCCTCCACCATGAATGGTTTCCAGAGTGACAGTGAGCGATAGTAGAACTAGAGTAAAACTGACCTTTCTTTATGCACATGCCGTAACTTTTGATTGTCTTACTGAATCAATAGCCTGTGCCAAAAGCATCTCTTAAAACTATTAATCACAAACTTCCAACAGTATTGCAGATATTGGTGGTCGCATGAAGTACACACATCCAGAACAAAGGAGAAGAAAACTTAGCAGACAATATTTGCTAAATCCAGGTCAATAAGGGTTCTTTTTCTTAAATATTTGTCCTATTCAGTTTCCTACAAGCTAAGGTTTTGGTGCAAGATGATTTGATATTACATATGAACTAAGTGTATATATATGAAGGAATATTCTTTGTTGCAGAGCAAGTGTATAAAATATCAAAAATTACTCCCTGGCACACTAACTTAAAATTTTCTTTCCATAAGTATCCATGGCAGTGAACATGAATTACTCAAATTATTCTAAGCAGAAGGAATACTAAAAGAACACAGTCCTCCAAAGTATTCTCAGAACTTTTGCATTGCATGCCTTTACATATCAGTGTTAATAGTCACAGAAGAATTATTCTGTGCTCTGACTCTAACTCAAACAATCTGTCAGTAGCTATGAAATTATCATAGAATCAGAGAATTGTAGAATGACTTGGGCTGGAAGGGACCTTAAAGCCCACTCAGTCCCAATCCCTGTGCCATGGGCAGTGCCACCCAGCAACTCAGGCTGCACTGGGCCCCATCCAACCCAGCCTTGAGATCCTCCATGGATGTGGCACTGAGAGTTTCTATGGGTAAACTGTTCCAGTGCCTCACCATCCTCTGAGTAAAAAATTTCTTCCCAATCTAAATCTCAACTATTTTAGTTTAGAATTATCATTACAGTTGAATCATATCTAAAGAAATCAGTTTTTAGGGAGAAGTTAATTAATATCCTGTTACACATGGCAACAAGGTAACAGTACTCAGATGTCTCAAGTCAGTGATAGTTATTCTGGGTAGGGGCGATGATTTGTCAAGCCACCTGAATTCCCTCACCATTTCATATCCCTGGAAGCCCAGCATGGGTCACAGGCAGTAACACAGTGGGACTGCTTGCCCACATATAGCAACATATTTGCAGAATAAAGGTTGAAGATTGCCACTGACCAGAATTTCAATGCTCACATTACAGTTTCATGAAGCCTCGCAAGCTAGCACAATACAAATTCTCCAAGGGTTTTTCCTGCTATCCCCAAGGAAGTAGTGAGAGCCAATCCTACTCTCAGAAGGAGAAGAAAAAGGAGAAAAAAAAGAAGGTTTGAGTAATTTTTTTCTTTTCTCTTTGTCATAAAAAATAAACAGCAAAGAGCACCATTCTTTTCCCCTCACAGTTCACCTTTAAGCTCAATTACCAGTTTAACCAACCAGCCAAATTTCACTTCTGAAACTCTCCTAATTCCGTTTTGCCTTAGCTTTAGTACTAATTGAAGCTGCTGCACTTTCTTTGGTTGAGGTGAACTGCTCTATTGAGGTTCCTGTAAGGAAATTGTTCCACTGATTCCAAAGGAGACATGAACCATAGAGAATTTTCTGTAAAACAGAAGATAGTAAGCACTGTCCTATTTTTATTAAGTTTATGAAATTATGAACAACTGCACGTAATTTATCCTACACTGAAATACAAATCTGAGTAAGCTAAAAATAATACAGAAGAGTGGCAGGAATCTGGCAGAATGATCTCATATAAAGAAGTGAATATTAACTATTTTAAATTAAAGTGATAGGTCTGTCTTCCTATTTCCCCTCTTCTTAAATATATAAATGTATTTCTATAAGTGTGACAAAAGGTATTTATAAGTAGACATTAGTAGGCTTAATATACTAGAGCATTTGAAACAAAATGACAAATGCCTATCAACAGAAGTCAACAGAAATTTACTTACAATGTGAAGAGAAGCTTAAAGATACCTAGAATTTTAAAGAGCTTACAATTATTAAGAGGCCTTGAAGTATTTTCTGTTTTAAAATATTAAAAATATTGCAAATATTTCCTATGTATTGCAATTTGAATCATAAATTGGACTGAATTAGAAGCATAGAATCATAGAGCGGCTTCATTTGTAAGGGACCTTTAAAAATCATCTAATTCCAGCACCTTCCTGCCTTGGGCAGAATTGCCATCTACCAGCTCAGACTTCACAGGGCCCCATCCAACCTGGCCTTGAATGTTTCAGAGGTGGGGCCACAAAGCTTCACCAGGCAAACTGTAACATGCCTCAGCATCAACTGAATAACGAATTTCTTCCTAACATCAAATCTAAATCTCTCCTCTTTTAGTTTAAAATTGTTATTTGCAAAAACTAATTTCTCCACTGCTATCTTTACATCTGTAGATGAAAACATACAGCATTTACATATGCATATGAATACTTAAATATTAATCACATATACCTTTTGAGTAGTGAGATTGCTTATGTAGATGATAGTCTCCCCAAATAACATTCCAAAGTTAAAAATTCATAATTAATACAGATCAAGTACCGGAGGATATATTATACTATTCACTCTACAGAACATTCCTATATTGATGGAAAGATTGGCTGCTTTATCTTAATGAATCTTTCAATTCTGTAACATCCTTTCTGTAAGGAAATAGGTGAGAAGATAATGTTAGGTATTCAACGTGTTGCATTGACAGTGGATCACTTTGGAGTCTTCACTGAATAGCTCTGGATCCATATGCAATATGTAGTGATTATGGAGAATTTATATATACGTGTCTAAGTATTTGTCAGCTGTTATTTACTTGGTCAGTATCACTGTTGCAGTCTTTGTGTTCATAGGGAAAGGTGCTTCTCAAAATGACATTACAATTGCTGTAAAATTGAAGTGGTTCCTGGAAAACACCTCCACATATCTGAGATATCTCAATCCATTTATAACATGTTAAATTATTTCTAGTTGATAGCATTGCAGAGAAAAAATGCTATTTCCATTGCACAACAGCAATTTCTGATCATCAGGGCAATGCATAAAATAAAAGTTCACTTCGGTGATAGAGATACATTTTCAAATATTCATAACTTTGTGGAAGAAGTATTTTTAGCCATGAAATTCTACACAAGTGTTCAGTCTGCAAGTGAGTTCTGTATATACATGAAGAAAGCTACTCAGTGAATGTATATGTGAAGACAGAAAATGTTTTTTATTTTTTTTAATTGGAAAATGAACTGTTCATTCCTGGCTCTACCAGCTCCCAGGGATTTGTAGAGATGCATCAGTTTTGTTTGCAAATACACTGGGTGTACCTGGTATTTCAAGTCTAATATTTTTCAAAAGATTGAGCTTCTAAAAATTGAGACTTCAGCATCTGACATTGGGATTTATGTAGCCTAATTTTAGGCAGTGACATGGGAAGTTTCGACTTTTTAGTCAAAGGAGAAAATAAATTTCTAGAGTGCACTGCATGTTGGAAAGGTGTATTTTTACTGTTGAGTTTCATGAGTTCCTTGTATATTGTCTCTTCCTCATCCTGCCATACACAAACACAAAGGTGCACACATGCATATATCCTATAGAATCATCTTTTGAAATATACTTCCCTTCCGTTTTTGAAATAGTAATTTCTTTGAGATACACAGTCCTCAATCTTCCCCACTGCTTTTTTCAATCTCTTTCTCCTATCCCAGAACTGCAGGAGAAGAAACAAGCTACTGGAGTTGGAGAATCTAAAACATGGCCAAATACGTACTTTAACCGTTTTATCAAAAAATTCCATTCTTTTTCAACTGCAGTGCATTTGTTGTCAAAGATAGAGTGATAAGTGGGCTGCACACATTCCTCAATGAGCTCTTTTGCTCACCCTTCTGTGTCGAGCCTCAGCAACTAGATTTCCAACAGCTTAAAGCAGATCTGACACATCTCTTTAATAGGGCGGTGGGACATGGCATATTATGCTACAGCCTTGGGCTGCCTTCTCTAGTTGAAGAAATGGCCAGTATACCGATGAGTATGACAAGGCCTTGCGTTGTCAAAAACTTCAGAGAGAATCCTCAGTGATTCAGATTGAATGCTTTTACACATTTCCATGCAGCAGCAGCAGCTCAACAGTCTCGTAAAAAGACTCTATGCCAACAATAGCATGATTCACATAAGGAATTTCTGATATCCTTGTCAGCATATCTACTAGTATCTAAATTAGAGGTAAGAATCAGATGTCTCTTTGGACTCAGTGGGAAAGAAGAGAGTTTCCCAGCCTTTCCAGAAATGAAGAAAGTACAAAGAGAACATGACAATTGAAAAAGATGATAAAAGTACACTAAATATCCATTGAAGATGACTGACTCATTGACTCATCCTACTAATAAGTTCCTTTTGAAGATACAGTTTTAAAAACTATTCACAGCTTCAATAAGCACTATTTTCCTAAAAGAAAAAGAAAATAAAATATGCCTTGGATGTCTCCTGGATAATAAAATTTCATATCATCTAGGCAAATATAATTGTGTTATCAGGTCTACAAATTTACTTTTTTCTGAAAAAATGTAACAGGTTTCTTAAAGCCATGACTGACTCTGAAATTGTTTGGCACTAGGCTCAGCATTTTCATAAGAATTTTAATATTATGCTGTCTTCACTCTACTGCTATCAGTAAAATCCTCCTCTTCCCCTGAAACTCTATGTTTCAAAGCCTACCTGAAAGTCTAATTTCAGGCAGAAAAACATTTCTTTTTTTTTCATTATAACTGGTTGATAGAAAAAAAAAATACTGCCAGTAAAAGCTTCTTGTTCTATACTTGCAAATGTCAGTATGACAGCATCATAGTGATATCTTGCCCTCACTTCATGAGCAATTCAGGAGTTCTACTTCAAAAGCTTTGACACTACACAAAGTCATATTAGAGGATAGATAAGCATAAATGGGAGGTGTCTTTCTTCCCTTGTGGGTCTGCAAAGTGAATTTGACCCACACATTGACAGAAATTAGATGCTCTTTAACTTAGCTATTCAGCATAGAATTGTACCCATCATTCACTCTCTCTTGTTCTCATGGTTTATATCCGTAGCTAATTCTGATTATTGCATCAGCAAAAACCCTCTTACTTCTAGAATCAAGCTCAGACATATGTCACAGGAGTCCAGGATTCTGTTTCCCCCATTCCAATCCTGCAAAGAACACATTCCTATCAGGGGGAAACACAGATTTCCTTTGCATTCAAAGTAAAGAATGAGAGAAAAAGGACCTGGGATCTCAGCTATGTAGGAGATATGTTCGAAGTAAGTGCCTGTACTAAGCAAATTGGATGGAAAACACAATTTGACTTGACTGTACCATTGAAACACCATAGTTTCATTTGACTAATGCCCGGGCTTTTCATTTAACATTTTCAGAAATGTAGCATGCACATCGGAGATTTCGGTTCAATGGAAAATATTTCTTTCTTCACAATAAAAAACTTTCTGCATCATTGCAGTAACTTGAAAAAGAAATAGACCCACAACACTGCTTTTTTTTTTTTTTTTCTTCCCCCTGAGGATAACCTTGTTTGTTTGTTTGTTTGTTTGTTTGTTTTTTTGTTTTAAGTGAACTAGTATAATTTATACACAGCACTGATTCAGATTCCAGTTTGGTCTCAAGTTCTTCAGACACACCCAACGAACACCATGTAACACTAAGTGAATAAGAGAAGTAAAGAAGTACGGAGCGCATGTACTAAAAGCTAGTTGATCTCATAAACCACACAGAGGCATCACATAATAAAGATAGGGTCTTTAAAGATTTGAAAAGCCTGAGACCTTCCTAGCCCTGCACATTCATGAAGGGCTATTGTTCCATTTCAAGGTGTGGGACAGTAGTCAAGATAAAACCACAACCAATGACTCCCAGTTATTGCCTTAATAGCTTATCAAGAGCAGTTTATCAACAGTGGCTATTCCCAGGTTAACCAGGTCAATACCCAGAATAAACCAGTCATGACATTACTTTGCATATGATTGGATATGAGTACTATTCACTGATATTTCAGAGATATACTGTTACAAATAGGATACATAGTAAATAGAATTACAGGTTCCTTAATCAAGACATTTCTTATTCCATCAAAACACTTGCAAACAAAAGTAAAATTTCACTTTCTTGGTTTCGTTAAGACTTATTTGGTTTCCATGTACAGAACTTTAAACTACAGTACATAAAGGTATATAATAGGAAATGATATATTCAGAAGTGGAAACTCAGAAGTCTCTTTTTTCAGGTACATTTTCTTTGTTTATCTCTTTCTATTCACAGCATTGCCATTTTCTGTCCAAGTAAATAGAGGTTATGTAAGAAAAGAATTATCATATTGTGTTCTATGGAAGCATTTCTTAATACTAGACAATAGGTATTGTACAAACCAACATACTACTTAAGCAATGTGGGACGCTAAATCCATTTGGTATCACGCAGATCAAACCTGGGTGATTAATCACAGACTTAATAGGAAAGGTAAACAATCCATCCTCATTGCAGAGCAGAAAGCATACATCTTCTTAATCACAACAGGATTACAACATCTCATTCTCCACAGGTGTGTAGTTTTCTGTCATCAGCATCTGCTATGAATCATATGGAGTTATTATTCTTGTTTTAAACTAAATACAGAGCTGAAAATAACCATATACTATTCAATCTCTGTTTGCACTGGGAAAAAAGAGATAGTTATTTTATATGCAATTTGGACTGCAGTATTTCTTTTGGTTGTCTCATTTGGAAACTTTTTTCTCCCAAATACTGCTATCCATATGTTATAAGTAAAACCACATATCACTGGCATTTTAGCTTATTAACTAAACAACAGTTAATTGCATTTGCACAGAAGGACTAGTGTTGAGCACATTAGCATCACTATCTTTTTGTATCAGTGGACACAAAGCTATTATTGTGCGACCCCTTGCTTCCAGGCAGACACAGATATATCTTCCGATTTTCTATACTAGTCATGACAAATGTAATTGAATTTATTAGTACTAGAGAAGGGAAAGAGAAAGAGAAAGAGAAAGAGAAAAAGAGATTTCCATGTAAGAAGTCAATATTTCCTTCAGATTCATTTTCACTGGTTTTTGCTGAAATTGTATCCCATGAATCAGAACTGGGTGAGATTCCTGCTCATGAGTGCTGCTGTTGAAATGTGGAAATGATATAAGCTCTCTACTAATTGTCCAAAAATTAAAAAAATGATTACACTATGATTACTTATCTTTGGTGATACGACTACTTATCTTTGGCAAAAGAAAGGACTTACCTCTTTCATGATTACTACACTGCCAAATGATTACATTTTGTTACAGAAAATATACCATAACGGAACTGACAGCAAGAATCAAGACTTCCCCACATAGGGCACAGACAAGTAGTACGACTGGAGATATATTCCCATTAGGCACACAGAACACTCTTATTCACCACATCATACATACATGTATCATATTTCTGTGTATCATGTATCCATAGTATGTGTGCATGCATCTCTGAGTCTATGTATTGACCTACCTCTGGATCTGTATGTACATACCTGGTCACAAAGATCACAGACTCTGAGCTCTCACACAAACAGCACCAGTGGCTTCATCTCACTCTGGCTGAACAGAACTGAATTATAGACTCAAAGTTGAGTTAGAAGGCACTCTTAAAGGTCATCTAGTCCAATTTCCCAGCAACAGACAGGGACATCTGCAGCTAGATCAGTTTGGACAGTGCCTAGTCCAGCCTGACCTTGAATGTCTCCACCGATAAGGTATCTACCACATTTCTGGGCAGTCTAGACCAGTGCCTCACCAATCTTATTGTAAATAACTTCTTCCTTATATCGAATCTAAATCTTTCCTTATTTAGTTTCAAACCATTTCCCTTGTCTTATCCAAAGAGTCTGTCCCCTTCTATCTTATAGCCACCGTTAGATACTGAAAGGCCACCCTCCGGTCTCCATGGAGCCTTCTCTTCCCCATGCTGAACAGCTCCAGCTCCCTCAACCTGTCCTCGTAAGGTGGGTGTTCCATTCCTTGGATTGTTTTTATAGTCCTCCTCTGAACATTCTCCAACAGATCCACAACTTTCCTGTGTCAGTGACTTCACATCCAGACACAGTAGTCCAGGTGAGGTCTCACGAGCACAGAGTAGAGGGATAAGATCACCTCCCTCAACCTGTAGACCACAATTCTTTGGATGCAGCCCAGGATACAGTTGGCTTTCTGGGCTGTGAGAGCACAGTGCTGACTCATGTCCAGTTTGCAATCCGTCAGTACCTCTAGGCCTTTTTCAGCAGGGCTGTTCTCTATCCTTATATCCCCCAGCTTGTACTGATAGTAGAGGTTGCCACAACCCAAAAGAAAGACCTTGCGTTTGGATTTGTTGAACCTCATGATGTTCATCTGGGCCCACTGCTCGAACCTGTCTAGGTCTCTCTGGATGACATGACATAAGTCATGCCACAAGTCTGTGGGACCAGATGGGATCCACCCAAGGGTGCTGAGGGAGCTGGCAGAGGTGATTGCCAAGCCGCTTTCTACCATCTATCAGCATTCCTGGTTATCTGGAGAGGTCCCACAAGATTGGAGGCTTGTCGATGTGAATCCCATCTACAAGAAAGGCCGTAAGGAAGA
>VXAB01008226.1:0-92508 GCA_013399175.1 Odontophorus gujanensis | reverse complement strand
AGCTTAGTGGGTAGGGATGGTGATAGGAGGATGGTTGGACTAGATGATTTTGTAGGTCCTTTCCAACCTAATGTATCTATGAATCTATGACATGCCTCAGTTATGTCAACTGCACCACGCAGCTTGATGCTATCTTACTGAGGGTGCACTCTATTCCATTGTTGATGAAGATGTTAAAGAGCACCAGTTGCAGTACTTCCTCCTGAGGGAGACCAATCCTCAAGACATTGAACCTTGGGTTCAGAGGGTACAATCTCAGAACCAGTTCCTTGTCCATTGAACATTCCACCCATCAAATCTATATCTTTCCAGTTTGGGGAGAGAGATATTATGGAGGATAATGGCAAAGACTTTACTGAAGTCCAGATAGAAGACATTTGTAGCTCTTCTTTTGTCCACTGACTGAGTTACACCATCATAAAAAGCAACAAGGAAGGACCCGCCCTTGGTGAAGACATGCTGATTCTCCCATATTACTCCCTCTCTTCCATGTGCCTTAGCATAGCTTCCAGAACAATCTGCTCCATGATTTTCCCAGGCTCAGAGGTGAGGCTGACAGGTTGGTAGTTCCTGGGATCATCCTTTCTACCCTTCTTAAAAATGAGTTAGACATTGTCTTTTTCCAGTCATCAGGGACTTCACCTGACCACCATGACTTTTCAGATATCTTCAAGAGTGGCTGGGTGATCACACCAGCCATTTTCCTTAGGATTCTGGGATGCTTCTCACTGGGACTCATAGGCTTATGGATATTCAGGTTTCTCAGGTGAACATGAACCTGATCTTTAAGGAGAGGCATTGTTCCCCCAGTTCCCATTTTCTGAACCATCTGCTCGAGGGCTGTGTGTGGAGCAGTTGCTAGTAAAAACTGAGTAAAAAATGTTGTTGAGTACCACAGCCTTCTCCTTGTATGTTAACAGCCTGCCTATATTTATATTGAGAGTAAGCCCTCCTGGACTTCCCCTTTCTGACTGATGTACCTATAGAAGCCTCTCCTTTCTTTCTTTGCACTCCTTGCCTAGTTCACTTCTATTTGGGCCTGGGGCTTCCTGACCTGGTCCTTACACAGCCTTGCAGCTTCCTTACACTCCTCTCAGGTTACTAGTCCCTGCATCCACTACCCGTGTATTCTTCTCTTCCTCTCCATTTTGATCAATTGCTCCTTGTTCAGTCATGCTGGTCTCTTGCCCATATCCCTATATTCAGAACAAATTCTCTTTTTTATCCCAATACAAGATTATCATGCATTTGGAGTAAACAATTTTATCATCATATGTTTACATACACATACAGGCAAATGTGAAAGAAGAAAGTTCTCAGAGATCAGATGCATTAAACAGATGGTGAGTTCAAAATAAGCTTCTGTAAAGCAAGAGTTCTTGACAGTCTATTGTCACTAATAACAGAAATACTTGGTAATTGATTCAGAGGAAGACAATTTCATGTGCTGATTCAGGTGAGAAAAGTGGTAAATGCCAAATCCACCTTTTTGATAATGCAAAGGCAACATTCAATTAGGGTTATCTGGTTACTGTTCTGCAGGTTCAGCTAACATTGCAATTATTGTTGTTTCATTCTGTTTCAAGTGAGAGAACGTGATGTCTAGTTGTATTTTAAAATGAATCCTTTCTGTCAATTTTGCTTTTCCTGCTTCATAGGTTCCTAATGATGGGTTGTACTGAAGTGTAAAGAAAGAAATATACTGGGTTTGAGAAACAATGCGTTTTCATACAGTAATATTCAATATTCAGTATAAGGTGCATGCAGTAACTCAGACCTTATAAAGTCAGTGCAACTGCAATTGTTTCATGCAAAAAGACACCCACTTTAAAAAGTTTTACCTTTTTAAAATCAAGTGTGAAACATGTAGCATAACTGTCAAAGCCTGAAATATACAGAAAAGAAACCTCTTCAACGTAGCTTAGTATGTTCTTATTTATTTTCTTAAAACATCTGAGTTGGGAGAACATCACGTTATCTTTTTTTGAAAGCCTCCTGAATATACAGCAAGATAATTTTTTTTATGAGCTGGAAAGAGGCTGAGCATTTGTCAATTAATGTAATGCGCCTCAAGCAGGAAATACAACCCCATACATACCAATGGCCCTCTAATCTGACCTCTTTGTTTTGCACATAATTCTGTCCACGCAGCACTTTTTTGTTTCTTTGTTTGCTTTGTTATCCTTTTTATATATGAGCCAAGATTATGCCCCTACCTTCAGCCAATATTTAGAATAGCTTTCTGGAGATGCTATGTCATTAACTGGATGCAAATCTAATTAAGTGCAGACAGATCCTTGGGCTAGGAAAGGAACAGTGTATTTTGTGACTATAAGGTTATAGTTTATTTGGCTTTTCTGCTTGTTATGTATTCTATGCCCTCTTGACTGGCAGTTCTTTAACATCATGTTTATTCAGTATTTTTTCAAACATTTGCATCAATAAAAACAGCACAATTATTTAGGGGTTTTCTTTTCGATTGTAAACGGGTTTTTTTATTTTTATTTTTTAATATAAAACGTTAAGCCTTTTCTACCCTTTTAAACAAGGTTTTGATATTTTTAAGTAAGGTGTTACTTCTCTTTTATTGCCCCTTCATTTCACTGCTGGTAGCATAACAAAATCTAAATTTAATTGTAAGTACTTATCTTGCACAAAGCTGATCGATGTGCTCCATTACAAGTGTCACATGAGAAAAACAGTCAAGACTAATTGATTTCAAAGTTATGTGGTACAACTACCATTATAATATTTTCCCTAAAATGGTCTCAGTCAACATGTTTACTACTTTTAAAAAAGTATTCAGCAAGCTAATTATGCTTGTTTCATGGTTTTATTTGTGTTTTCTTTTTTTTATTATTTTTTTTTTTTAACATTACTTGATTCATGCATATTAAAAAAAACCTAGAAATACGTGGTTTGGATCCATCAAGAAGTATAAGAATCCAAGTATTTTTCTTCCTGAACTTCAGGCTTCTTTCTTTTATTTTTGCATTGCGTCTTCCTAACTTGTGCTCATACTCAGCCCCATCAGTCTTAGTACCAGCCCTACCTGTTCCTGAAGTGTGAGATGGACTTTCATGAGGAGATGATTATATAAAAGTTAAAATAAGATGGTTTTAAAAGGATTAAGTGATTCTGTATATTATCTCAAAGACCTGTAGTTCCAGACAGAACAGTTCAAATAATTCATTTTTTTCTTTGATAAAAATGTAGGTGTTAACCTTTCAGGAAGTCTTTTTTTACAGTGTCAGCAGCAACTCCAACCTGTCAGTTCAGCAGTACTTTACAACTACTGCAGTTCACTTACAGTGTGATAGAGAAGAGAGCAGCAAGAATGATACTCAAGCTCTTCCAGGACTGTGAAAAATGTGCTATGAGTAGCCAGTTGTAAGTATAGCTCCAGAATGTGGTTGAATGAGAACAGCTTCAAGGCGGAGTAGATAATAAATAAAAAAAATGATTGCAAAGTGGAAAAGTTCATCTGTAATGTGAGAACTGGTTCAGGGCACATAGGCTTAATGACACTCTCTGTCTCAGATGGCCTCAGAGGCGTTAGGAAAATCACTTAATCTGTTCCTAGCTATGATATAGAGAGATACAGAGAAGGTAATCTTTTTTCACTTCATTTTTTTCACCTTTCTTTTCAGTTTAGATTTGAAGTTGCTTGTTATTTTTTCTTACATCGTACCTGCATAAGTCTTTTAACATCATCTTCTAGAGCTTCCAGATTGATGAAATGATAAAATCTACATAGGGTTTATAAAAGTCTAGACAGGCTTTTCAGATATAGGCAGACTAAATAAATGGACTGAAAGCAACCTGAACAGTCAGGATCAGAGAGTTGAGGTCAGTGGCACAAACTCCAGCTGGCAACCAGGCACTAATGGTATCCTCACTTGGAGTGGAAGCAATAGCAGGGCCAATAGTGTTTAACATCTTCGTTAATGATCTTGATGATTGGATGAAGAGCAACCCCCAGCAAGTCTGCAGACGGTAAAAATGTGAGAGGAGTGGTTGACTCTGTTGTGTGGGCACATCACTGAGCCCAAATCAGAGCAATTAGAAGAGACTGCAGCCTGTGAAGGATTCACACTAGAGCTGAAGAAAAGCACAAGAGGGCCAGACCAGAGGAAAGAAACCACTATCACTCCTTGCAGCACAGGTTGTCTTGCAGTATCAGTAACAAGGTAGGAAGAGTCTGGAGTATAACTGAGTCTGGGAGAGGCGAAGGATTGGTGTTTTCCCAGTGTGTAAGTATGTCTGTTTTGTTTTGTTTTTATCAAAATCAAAGTCAGTACTCAAATATTTTTATAAAATGGCAATAAGCTAAGCTAAATTTGTCAAAGGCAAGGCTCTTCTGCCTTTATCAGTAACTGGTAAATGATTGTACTGTCTTTATTTTAACCCACAAGATTTCTCACTTTCTTTCATTATATCTTTTTTTCATCCTACTGGCAAAGGGCAGTGAGTGAGTGGCTGTAAATGCTTGGCAATGAGCTAGTGCTGACACGTCGTGCTGACACACTATGCAATTGTGCTCTATTCAGAGGGACCCTGATGGGCCAGACTACGTAAGTATTTATTGATAATCCTTCTGTTTCTCACACTGACCACCAAGAAAGTACGCTGGGAATGGGCAAGATGTTGGGAGCTGACACAGCCAACACAGTTGACTCAAATCAACTAATATCACGATAAAGCTGCTCACCCACAGCATCTTCAGCTCCCACATCTGCAGGCTGTGACCTTCTGCTTGGTTCTCACTTCACATCTGTGCCTCCAAGGTGCATGTGCACCTAGTCTTGTTCAGTGCTGCCTTCATGGCCTGTCTGCTGCCGTACCTGCATTGAGCAGAGCTGTTACACACTGCTGAAATCCTTTGGCATCTCTCAAGAGCAGACCACGGAGCCAGTCCCTGTGGTGAAGATGGACAAGGAATTCCTATGGTGCACCACTTCCTGTTGGAAGTGGAAGTAATGGAGTGATGGCTGCAGTACCTAGACTTAGGATGCTACTTCCCCATCATGAGGGAGGTCCCCAGCCTGCTGCTTGCTGATGGTGACATCTAAAGGGTCTCACTCAAGTCATAGTCCTGTGCACGCATATTGTCATATGCACGTGCATGTTCTCCTGCACACAAGTGTCATTACATCTGCTCTGTGCAACAACTCAAAATAAGGAGATTTGTATTAAAAAGGAGGGAAAATTATCCCCAAAATAAAGAGGTTTGTGTTGTTTTCTTTTTGTTGTTGTTGTTGTTTTGCCCTTTGAATTAAAACAAAAACTGGACAAGCTTGAGAAGAGAACCTATGAGAATCTAATGAAGTTCAACAAGGCCAAGTACAAGGTGTTGTACTTGGGTTGGGGAAATCCTTGAGAGCACCCCTGTTGATCTATGGGTTCTGGTAAATGAAAAACTCAGCATGAGACAATAGTGTGTGAACAGGCCCAGGAGGCCAACAGTATCCTGGGTGGCTTTAAAAGAGGTGTGGCCAGCAGAGAGTGGGAGGTGATTTGTTTTTGTGAGGCTCCATCTGGAGTACTGTTTCAAGGCCTGAAGCTCCCAGCACAAGAAAGATGGGAGCTGTTGGAGGGCATGAGGATGATCCAGAGGGCTGGAGCACCTCTGTTGTGGAGAAAGATGGAGAGAGTTGGGTTTGTTCAGCTCAGAGAAGAGCAGGCTCTGGAGAGACCTTATTGTAGCCTTCCAGTAATTGAAGGGAGATTATAAGCAGGAGGTGGACTATCTTTTTACATGAAAAGATAGTAATAGGATAAAGGGGAACAACTTTAAACTAGAAGGAGAGATTTATATTAATTGTTAAGCAGATTTTTTTTACTCCAAGGTGGTGAGGAACTGGGACATGTTGTCCAGAGAGGCAAGATTCACCCTGGAGGTGAAGTGCCCAAGGCCAGATTGAACGGGGCTCTAGGCATCCTGATTTACTGAATGGCAATCATGTCCATGGCAGGGGAGAGCTAGAATTAGATGATCTTTAAGATCACTTCCAATCCAAGTTGTTCTTTGAGTGTAATATTTACCCTACTGCGTGACATTATTGCAGTTAGGAGTCTAAGAGATTTCTGAAAGAGGAAACAAACAGAATATCCTAGGGGAAGTTTTCACTGAAGCATTACTTTTGGACTGACCGCAGGCTGAAATTCAATACAGTAACAATTTTAGAATTAGCACAGCACACTTATCAGCAAAACAGCCTCCTCCAACTGTCCCCTGGCTGTGGTGGAGTGGCTGATGGGCCTGGGATGTACTCTCATGAGAGCAAATTCTTAATATGGTTCTTGGCTAAGTGCTACTCACGGTTTTTATATGGACAATTTAGTCTTCCATTATTTAATTCCAAACCTGTAGCTAATTTCCTGTATATAGCTCTCATGCTTTCTTACACCATCAGAAATAACAGGAGATGGAAAAAAAAACTGATGGAAGGTGAAGGGAGGCCTTCCTTGAAATATTTTTCCTTTTTTCCTTCTTTCCTTCTTATTCCAGTCCCTTTTAAAAATGTTCAATGCACTCTTCTCACGAAAACATACGAACTATGACCTCTCAAATATACGGCATAAATCAGTGCAAAGATTTTATTTGGTGCTGTTTCATCCTGATCACGTCATTGTCATTCCTTTCTAACAAGAATAATATGCACATACTCTTTATTTTCCTCATTCGTTAATTATTTTCAAATTCTTGTCTGCTTTGTATCTTTTTCTGCTTTGACTCACATCCATGTCTTGCAGAAGATTTTTCTTTCACTCATTCTCTTCCAGTTTTATCTCAGTATTTTTTTCCATCCGAATTGCTACTCTGTAATTTTTAAAAACCCACTGGTAGTTGTATTCAGATTTATTTTTCTTTCTCGTTCTTATTTCAGTCTTTTTAATCGGTCAGTCATCCTTTGAAGTACTTCTATGTTTTCTTAAATTCAGGATCCAGTATTATACCAGTAAATATAAAACTGTCCTAATATTACAAGGCCACATTTGACTTTTGTAACTGTTTTATGTTTTGCATTTAGTTGAGATACAGGATCTGCAAGCATTTCAAAATATTTAAGATCATTGTGAATTTAGGAATGAGTATGAATGCAAAACATCTAGAAGAAAAAAATAAATAATATTTTTTTTTAAAAAAAAACAACAACAAAAAAACAATTCCTAGGTATCTGGGGTATGTAGAAGAAGTTAAAGAAAAATATGTATGGGAACACTACACTTTCAGGGAACTTTGTCTGATATAAATATGTAGCTTCCACTTCTTACTACTTTGTTCTGTGAAAAGCTTTCTGTGTTGTGTAGCACATTTCCCATTAAAGCAGATGAAATAATAGTGGTGCATTTGAAATGCGATCCCTATGAGTTGCAGAGTGCATTGTTTCTGCCAGCGGCTGACCATCCAATTGGACTGAGCTTTTCATCCAAGATGAAATCCTCAGTGGGTATTAATCATTAAGGCTTAGCTTAAGACAAAAGGAGCTACAATATTTTATACAGGCTGGGTGGTTGTTCTCAAGGCAGTTTGCTCTCTCCACAGGTGTCCAACACATTCTACCAGCTACACCAGGTGGTCTAAAATCTGACTGTCTTGTGAAAAGCCTAAATAAGGACTACTTTTAACTCTTACTTAGATTTATGTAAAAAAAAAAAAAAAAAGACATTTGAATGTTCCTGCTTTGTATGCTGTATAATAGTTTTAAATATGTATCATGTTGCACTAGGCTTATGTTGAATATATAATATATTTTAGAGGGGAGATTCGGGTAAAGCTAAGTCATTGTTTTAAAACTAAATGTAGCACTGGGATGGAATGCATACCTCTTCGGGGTAGTTAAAAAAGTTGAAATACATTATTTTTATGTATATTGGCATTATCCGCATTCTGTGATTATTGATGGGAAAGAAAAAAAAAATAAAGAGAAGGACGAAAGCAAGAAGGACATGAAAATATTGTGACATGAACAACAAAAGCAAAGGCAGTTGCAGCCTTCAGAAACTAAGCTCTCTTTTCTCCAATCTCCAGATCCCTTCTCCCTCAAGACCACTTTTACTCTATCTGCTAACAATGGGCGCAAATTTCAGTGCGCCCTGCAGGTAGGTGATGATTTTTCTGTCCATTCTTTTCGTGCCACTGAAAACTTAGGAATCTAAACTAAATCTAAAACCATCTCAGCAACATTGAATTATCTCTAATGAGTATTTTAAAAACAACATATATTTTCATTAAGTGACTGAAAAATAACCCTAAGCATCAAAAGAAAGAAAAACAAAGCCACTTGCAGCAAGAAAACTGTTTGTGAAGAAGAATGAGGTATGAAAATCCAGAATCCCTAAGTTTGAAGAATGAGACAAAGTCCGTTTTAGGCTTTGAACAGAGATATGCTTAGTTTATCTAGTGTGCTTTCAATTTCTTTGCTGCTATCTGCTGAAGGTAATTGAGTCCATTTCTCCCCTCCTCTGCAGGTTTCTATAGGAACAAGAGTGCGCACCTGGGCTCCAATTGCTCCACTGAAAGGATATGGGTCTTACATAGGTCCAGTAAAGACCTTGGGCACTCTAGGGCACACTAAGTAGTTCCAAATACCACTGCTGACAACAGAACCTTTTATTAGGCATTTGTTTCTTTTTCTCTTTATTCTTTTCCCCCCCAATAGCCATGTAAAGATTGATTTTAAAAGTCCTACACACAGCACATGGAAAGCTATTTGATCATATCAATTCTGTGTAAACCAAAAACGCAAGCTCTCTGTAGGGAGTGAAAACATTTGTTTCAATGCTGGCAGATATATTGCATTCTTGAAGCAGGGGTTAAAAACATTAGAGTTTTGTGTTTTGCTTTGTTTTCTTTCTTTCCTTCCCAAAATGTATTCTTAAACAAATCAGGCAAACAACTCACCTTACCAAGCACCATGGGGAAATGAATATAGGGATTCATAAGTACTCTCCTCGTTTGTATGCATGACTCACTGTCTGGTGGCAAAAATCAATTTGCCTCTTTAAAAAGGCCCCCTTGGGGATAGAAGAATGCAGAGCTGTAATAGTTTACTGTCTTGAGTGTCTTTGTCTGATGACAAACAGAACTGGAATTGACAGCAGAGAGTTATAGTCAGGAGCTAAAATGATTCATGTATTGTGACTTTTTCCCTCACCTGGCTTTGCAAAACTGCACCTGCAAAACAGTGCATCTATGTCATTTATGTAGTCACCTCTATTACACACATCTCTGGTATTTACAGGCACTGACAGTACCTCGTGTCTCACTAGCTATTTATGTGCTCTGGTATCCCACTGCAAATCAAGCACTCTGCTGTCTGTGTGAATGTACATGCATTCCTAAATATTAGACTATGCACAGCTGAGAAACCACTGAGGATGTTTTAACTTGCATGTCACACAGTGAAGTATATGAAAGAAAAGATGGGAGTGCACATATTGTACAGAGAGTGTTAGACACAGACTCAGAAAATATAGGTTTTAATCATATTTCAGGTGTTAGTCTTCTGTATGACTCTGGACACAAATTTTCACTTGTCTATGACTGCTGCCCTTTTACCTGGTCTTGCTTTATTTTAATTAAGACATAAATAATTTGAAGTGCTGTTCATTTGTATTGTTGTTAGTGCAAAAGGACACTCTCTCTTTCAGATACAAGCTATTTCTGTATTGCTATTAATAACAATAGTACCTTATCCTGTTTAATTTGCGTCATCCAAATGTCAGTAGAGCAATTGTAGGTGATATCACATGTAATTCTGACCCAGTGCATTTGGATTTTTCTCAAGTGTAGGTATAAATAATGTGAATTATTAAACTGCTAAATTATACTTTTATATCATAACTAGGGCAGAGGAAGTCACAGTCTATGGAAAAAAAAATAAGAAAAAAATTGAATTCTTACTCATTCAATTGGTAAGTTCTGCAATCACTTGTAGTTTTCTTGATAAAAATAAAAATAAAAATTTTGGAAAATCAAAGGAAAAAATGAAAAAAAGATTATGAAAGTCTTCCTCTCAACGTCTCAGAATTATTATTATTATTATTTTTATAATTTGTGTAACCGTAAATTTATCACGGCAATAGATTGGGAACTTTGACTTTTGAACCTTGATTCAGTAAAAGAAACCAACCAACCAACCAACCAACCAACCAAAATAAATAAATAAATAAATAAATAAAAAACAAACATAGAGGAATGGTTATAAAACAGCAGCAAAAACAAAAAGTTAGAAATCATCTGTCCACTCTGAAGACACTCAAGGTGAAAAAAAAAGAAGTCCCAACATCACATTATATTCAGATATAGGCTGTCACTGTACAGATGACAAGTTTTGTTGGCATACTATGCAGAAAAAAGAATTCAATCTAGTGCAAGTTTGTACTATACATAAAGATATTTTGGATTGATTGTGTAAGCAGATGCTCTGTGAATTCAATCAGAAAATGTTTTTTGTCACCTCTGCTCAAACAGACAGGCCAGCTTCATTCCCAGTTGAGACAAGAACAGGAATCCATTGCTTACTCCATTAACAATAGACAATTTTTCTCATAATGAATAGACTTTTTCCAGCCCTCTGATGAGATTGCTGAGTGCCAGATGTAGCTGTGTGAATTTTATTTTTCTCTCTAGTGAGGAAGCAACAGTTTAATTTTGGTCTGAAGAACTTATTTTAAACTCATCTAAAACAGGAGCCAACTTAAATGCTCACTAAACGGTATCTTACTATAGTCAGTTGTACATGTCTTTCTAACAGGGCAGTGGGTACGTTCTGGTTATAGGCTAAGAAGGAAGATGGGCGGTAACAGGAAAAATCAAATCACACAAGCATGAAAATTCACTGTGAATCCACCGGAGTCCAACTCTGCTATGAGAAACTGCTGGTGAGGTACTGTGACAGCAAAGCATTTATATACTAACTTGTCTTTTCTCTGTGTGTAAATTGAAAAATATGTGCTGAAAGCAAATGAAAAACAAAAATAAATACAAATGCCTTTAGATTTCTAGAACCAGACTGGTTTTTTTGTTTTGTTTTGTTTTTTGTTTTTTTTTTGTTTTTTTCTAAAGTGTACAATATTCTTTCCTCAAAACTTAGAATATCTCAAGTTGGAAAGGACACACGAGCATCATCAAATCCATTTCCTGGTTCCACACAGAGCCATCCAACATCCAAACCCTATGTCTGATAGCACTGTCCAAAGACTCCTTGAAGTCCAGCATCCTGAGATGCCATGTCCACTGCCCTGTGCATCCTGTTCCATGCCCACCACCCTGTGGTGCAGACCCTGTCCCTGACCCCCAGCTGCCCCTCCCCTGACACAGCTCCATGCCGTTCCCTCGGGCCCTGTCGCTGTCACACAGAGCAGAGCTCAGCGCTGCCCCTCCGCTCCCTGTGAGAGCTGCAGCCGCCATCAGGCCTCCCCTCAGCTCCTCTGCTCCGGGCTGAGCACACCCAGGGTCCTAAGCAGCTTCTCATATATCTTGCCCTCCAGACACTTCACCATCTTTGTAAGCATTTCTTTGGATGCCCTCTCTTAGTTTTATATCTGTATATTGCAGTGCCCGAACCCACATCCAGTTCTTGAGGTGTGGCCATGCAGCACAGAGCAGAACAGTCAGTCCCTTTCCTTGCCCAGCTGGCAGTTCTGGGCCTGGTGCATCCCAGATTGTGGTTGGCCCCTTTGGCTGACAGCACACACTGATCCCTCAGATTCAACTTGCTGTCAGCTGGAAGCCCCAGGCCCCTTTCTGAGGAGCTGGTCTCCAGTCTCTCATCCCTCAGGCAGCAGACATTTATTCATGCTCTCAAAACCACTAAGGGTTTTGGGAAGTCTCTTCTCTTTTTCTCATTCCTTGTTTTTAAATAATGTGAGTAAATCCACATACTAGTATATACCACCAGAAATAAAGGTTGCCCCAACAGTCTGTTCCTAAATCTGCAGCTTTATCCTTTGAATAAAATTATTATGAGCTGGCATTGCATCATTTTACATGTCTGTTCCTTTGAGAGATTTCGACATATGCTAAAGTAGCAAGGTCAGTCGTAAACTTCTTATGACAGGTTTGCAGAACAAAGCTTTTATTGAAGAAACCTCACACCTCTAAAAACAGTTAAATTTTTTTTTAAGACCTTTCTGAGCATAATGCACTGTCTTCTTGCTTAATAGGCACATCCTGTGGCCTTCTGGGCCAGCATAGCTTAGTAGGAAAGGGAGCTGCTGCTGGGAAAATGCACACAGGAGAGATGAGTTGTAAAAGTGTAATTGACACACACACAGCGAAATATCCCAGAAGACCCAGAAGACTTCCCAGTCTTGAAAACATTTACAACCAAGCACAGTGATTTATACCCTGATTCCAATGTAATTACTCATGAGAGCAAGTAATATGCTCAGTAGTAATTAACAAGGCCAACTTTTCTCTTTTATTTACACCATCTCTACAGTCTCTTCACACTGTCAAAGAGGTGTGAAAGAAGGCCTCAGAACAGTGTTTTCTTTCATGTTTTTTCCTTAAAGATGATTTTTGTACCATCAAGTCAGCTTTGCAGAAAAAATGTTGCCAACCATGTAAAATCAAATGTGAACCAAGTATGTATTCTTATGTCCCGTCTTCATTCACGTCATCATATGTTCTCTGATGGTCCCCCAGTACAGCACAAATCTAAATAAGTAATGAACTTCAAAGTCTTATCAGCAACATTTGAATCCAAAATTGGTCTATTTATCTGTCTATTTAGTTCTTTCGGTTTTCTTTGGCTTTGCTTGTTTCTTCTAAAACACATGCATACTAATCCTCAGTCATGAGACTACCTGTCACTTGCTGCATTGCCTCAGGTTTCAAGTGTGTTTAGCAAACCAATATTCGTAAACACTAACCAGTGTCTCTACTAAAGGACAAATAGACCTGATGTTTTAGTTTTAAAACCAATAGTTCAAGGTTCCCTATTCAGTATAGTATTCAAGCTTTTGTTGAGTTTTCAGGCTTGTGTTCAATCCTGTTAAAGACAATGGGACAAACAGGCACTTAAATATCTTATTTGATTTCCCAAAACCAAGCTCTGTTTTAGCTACTTAAATGTGGATTTAGAGCTAAAGCTGCCATAGAAAATGAAATATTATAAAATTACTTTTCACCCTGTATTCCAAAGGGAGTGTGTATGACAGAACTCATTTAATATTGCACTGTGCTTCCATTACTAGGCAAAATAAGTGAGGAAGTTTGAGCTGAATTCAAACAGTATTTTATGTGCATTTGTAATCGCAGTTTTCAGGAAAGTTTTTTCTCTGTAGGTTCAGAGACTTATTTGTATTACAGCAGTATCACGTAAAAAAAAAAAAGTTTCTTCTACATTCTTACTTTCTTTTTATGAATTTTCTTTTATTCCCAGTCTTTCCTCAGAACTTTGACACAGTTTTACATCTTTTTAGAGTTATTTCAAAATTATTTTTCTGTGATTTTTATAAAGCCTTTTGCTATGATCATATCCACAGTTGTATATGGTAGATTGATCTGATTAATGTTCAGATGTACCATATCCATTCCAAGAGGAATTTATACAGCATGGCTTTGTCCTCAAGTACTCTGGGATTTACAGACTATTAGTTAGGTCCAAGTAACTCTCTGTTCTGTCATCCTGTTAGTAACAGATTTCTCTTACATCCTCTTTCTTCAAAATTCCACTACTTAGTTTTCTCTAGTTTAAATCAACTTCATACATATCAATATTCAAAATCAGTACCGCAGATGGAGAAAAAATTTAAACTGAGTATTTTTCACTAACCAGAAATAAAATAATTATTGTTGAGCTCTATGGCACAGTGACTTATGATTTCACTGCATCCAGGATTGAAAACAATTTTTGAGATTTATACAATTCCAGTTAAGGTTTGATAACAACTTTAAATAAATAATGAACCTTGGTTGTTGTCTGAAGAATAAATCTGGCTTCACAATTTAGTTGTTTTTGATAACTTCTTCCTCACAATGGACCCTAAAGAGAATGACTGTATCAGAGGTCCCGTTACACCGCTTAGATATGTCAGAACAGTTTTCAGAAAGGAGAAAATTTAAGTTAGTAGCTTCTAACAACTTCTGAAGTATAATATTCTTCTTCCTCATGCTGTTCCCTTCAGTCTTGCTTCTGAGCCATAGTCTGTCTCCCAGAGCCACCACAAAACTGTTGCAACCTGAAGGCTGCAGGGGATAGATGGAGCAGTCGGGCAGGGGTTCAAGAAGGCAAGACTTCCAGGTGTTGCTGTTAGACAGTTTTCTCAGTTTCACAAAGGTCCACATCATGATAAAGAGTTTAGAAATTACTGCATCAGGTTACCAGACAGATTAAAGTACTGATAACACCTGGGAGAAAAAGCCTGCAGGGAAATATGATTGTACAATGTTTCCACTTTCAATGAAATCTCTTGCAGATAGGACTTCTAGCTAACACATCACAAGGTTAGAAAGACTTCACCTCTGCTATACACATTCCTAGACTTAGACTCCTTGATTTCCATTACTGACTTACAGGGCATTTTTTCTGTAGTACCATGGAAAAAAGCATCTTCCAAATTCTATACTTGTAAGTTCTGTATGTACTTCTAAGGGCAGATTTTGGCAAAGATGTTTCAATTTTCCCCTTTCAGTGACCTAATATTATTTCACTTGAAATAATCTGAGTACACTTGGTAGCACAAGATTTTGATAAAAAATGCTGTTTGAAAAAAAAGTATCTTTTATGTCTAAGTCACACTGTCACTTTATATTAGCTTTCTTATTCATTTCACCTTTATACTGTCCTCTGTATTCATCCATTTTTAACTAAGTTATCTTTTTTTAGTCTTGAAATAGATTTTAAAGAGAGAGGAGTGCCAGTCTTAGTCTGAAAGAAAGCTACTGCCCTGGCAATTAAAAGCAGCTTGAACTTTTAGTAAGCAGACGAAAATCTTTTAGAACCATGTGCACATTGTAAGCTAAAGAAAATGAGTAATTTTGGTACCACAGTGTAGCCTTGTTCAGCGATTAGGCACCCTAAGTGGTTTTCTAGTACCAGTAATTCCCTAGACAGAAGTGTTACTTTAAATCAAAATGTACATGATGAATATAATTTCAACATCATTAAATTTTGTCAGCTTTTTGCACTGGGTTTCAGTTTTGAAGCTCTGAATGTGAAATTTGAGTTAATACAAGCTGCTACCTCTTCACTTTTTAAGGAATACAGTTAGCTAAAGAATATATTTCCAAGCTAAAATCAGTAAGGATTTAATGATACTCAGCTTATCTAGATGCCTGTAGTGACTGTAGTTGTTTGGGGTTTTTTTTAAATTATTATTGTTCAACTTTGTGTCGTATCTGATATTGGGTTATAGATAATATTCAGCAAGATGTAGCTTGGGGTGTAGCAAGCTGGAAGGCATTTAACTAATGTCAGAGAATCACAGAATTGTAGGGATTGGAAGATACCTGTGGAGATCATCTAGTTCAGTCCTCCATATTCAGCAGAGAGAACACTTTGTCCCTCCTTGTGGCTTCTGACATCAGACACTTTTGATCACACTCCCCTAGTAACCAACAGAAATGATCTCTGAAAATATAATCCTTTGTAGCTTCAGAATCAGTAGACGCTAAACCATGCTGCTGTGTTTATGTGCAAACTCCACAAAGATTTCTAAGTGTGCTTCAGAGCACGGAGAGTCCTTAGAAGAGCATTCTCTGGCTGAATCTGCATATATCAGGAATTACAAACTGCAAATGCCTTTTCAAAAAGTTGAAGTTCTGAAGCAACGTTTAAACATCTGGTATGTCATTACTTCATAGCACAGGAGAAATCACACAAATTGTCCAGTCAAGCTATGGAGAAAGTCAAATCATTAGAAAGATTATTTCAATACTGTTCAATGTTCCTATTTTTTTTTTTCTCATGAGTGTCTGTTGTACACAAAAGGACAATTGCACACAGATAAATAAAACTTCTCTTCTAGCCAGTTCTACACTGGTACAAGCTCAGATCGTTTATACTCTCTCAGTAGCTGTACTCCCTGAGCCACCATATAATGTGTTTAACAGGTCTTTGTTCACTATCCTGAAAGTTTCAACAGTGGGATTTTAAACAACAGCAAAATAACCCTACCTGCAAGGATACTACATCCACTTCCATTAGCTTGGCTTTCAATAAGAAATTTAACAATACAAAATGTACCAAAATCCCAGCTGTGAAACATACCTTCTTCTAAATGCATTCAAAGAAGCACTATAATTTCTTATTCTTTTTAAAATCAAAATGATTTGAGGCTCTGATTTTCCTTTCATTTCCTAATAGTTCTCTTGGTGATCTTAGAAATACTGAATAAAAATAAACATCATACTTTGGATAGATGACCACAAATTTTCTCCATGATTCATAGTCCTTTGTAGATTTCATTAGCATAGACAAAGTCACCAACTTGCTAAATAAACATTATATATATATATATATATTTAAATCTGGCTTGTTTCATTACACAAAAAGTACTTAGGACCTGTTTCAACCTTTTCCTCCACAAGAACAGAATGCTCCAATAAATAATGGCAAATTACAGCCAAAAACCTGTGTCTGAATGAGCTTGTCAAAGCAATTAGACTTTTCTGCTTATTATTTTGAGAAAATTCAAGTGTAAAATGGAAGCTGTGAGCAGTTTTAAAATTCTCAATCCTTTATTAGGATTGTGTAGAGTTATGTGCAAAACAGCTTGTATGATGATGGCTTTAAACTACCCAAGAATTAAATAAATAAGATTTAACTTATATGAAAGATAAAAAAAAATAAAAGCAGTTTTGGAATATTTAAAAGTGGTGGTGTCAGTTATTTAGTAATTAATTAAAAAGCTTGAAATTCCTCCTAGAACTAGCTCCCCCACTCCACGGTTACTAGCAATACTAGAAAGACATGCTGACTTAGAAAGAGGGATAGAGGACCCAGCATTTGATGGTAGGGCTCACCAAAAGAAAGAATCACATACTGTTTTTCCTGCCTTTCTGGAATAGCACAGCTGCCCTGGATTCTGCCTGGAGCTCTGAAGAGAAATATTATGCCTTATAGCTGCTTATTTATGATAAACTCTCCTACAAAATATGACTTCATTGTTTTTAAGGACTGGGGAGATTTCCATCTCAGAAAATGCACCAAACACTGTGTTGCTGTTGAGTATTATTTCAAAATGCAAACACTAAGGGATAAGACAAAATAATTGTAGAATCATGGAATGGTTTGGGTTGGAAGGGACCTTTAAGATCATATAGTTCCAACCCCCTGCTATAGGCAGGGACACCATGCTGTAGATCAGGTTCCTCAAAGCCCCATCCAGCCTGGTCTTGAACGCTTTCAGGGAGGGGGCATCCACAACCTCACTGGGCAACCTATTCCAGTGTCTCACTACCCACACAGTAAAGAATTTCTTTCTAATATTTAGTCTGAATCTGCCCTCTCCCACTTAAAAGCCATTTCTCCTTGTTCTGCTACTACATGCCCTTACAAGAAGTTCCTCATAAAAAGTAAATTTATAAAAGAGAATGAGAACAATAATAAGAACTCTTCTACACTGTGCTACAAACTCTCTTTCCCCAACCAGTCTTCTAACAATACCATTCAAAACCAAATAACTTATGGGCCAGCTTGCTTGGCAGGTGACTGACCTGCAGCATTCTCACCGCAGTATCACACAGATGTCTGTGTCTGTCCTCCCAGTGGTGACCAGGCTTCAGAGCATTTTTCACAGTGGTCACATAAAGAAAAAGCTCTGCATCAAGGACAGATTCTTCCCCTATATGCTTGATGTTTAATTCAACCATACTACAGCCATTCTGTTTATAACGGATGAGTGCTTATGGCCTTCTTAGTACAGGTTGTAACTTTAACTAGTTTAAAAGTTCTACTGTAACATCATTACACTATGAAAATACTAAAAACAGCAATACTTTAATCAGTAGGAAACTATGGACTCTAACTTTATCTCAGTCTACCAAATGAGTGAATGGATCTGTTACTTTCTCCCATTCAGAACAGATAATATAGATAATTGTTATATATTATTGGGTAAGGACATGACATAAAGACATTAAAATGCTTGCCATCAGCTAAGCAGCAAATAGTAGTTGAACTGATTGCAGAAAGTAACTTGTGAGGGCATGCAATAGCTCAGTTATGTACTGATAGCTCAATCTTCATTTACATCAACTCACTTTATTAGAAATAATGCCTATCAATAGTAAATTTCTTTTTCCTTTGAAGTTGTTGTATGCACTACTTGCTTAAGATATCACCATAACAATGGAAAAAGTTTTTGGACGGCCTCCCAGCTAACTGTCTTTGGTTATATCCAGTGAGGTGGTGACTGCAGGTCTGCCTTAGATCAGGCCTGCCAGTAGACAACTGTACCTTTTAGTGCCCTTCTATAATACTGGGATGAAAAGAGGGATGGGGATGTCCATTGTGTACCTCAAGGTGATTTGATGCTGGATGAGAACAGCCAACAAATTAAACTGTATAATGTTAAACTACTACATAATGCTGCATGTCACCATTACCATGGTTGTTATATGTTGTTAACAGTATTACAGAAAGAATCACGCAGGTTAAAGAAGAGTGTACTCTGATGGAACCAGAACTAGCTTCAGTATGCAGTAACTCAACACTATGAATCATCTCCCCTGCCCTGAAGAACTGTTAAGAGAGGTGGAGCCCAAAGTTACGAACTAAATGAATACCATGGACAGTGTGCATGGATGACCATAGACAATTGGAGTAATATGATTGCATATATATATATCAAAAAACAATGTAAGTAATGCAAATTAGTTAGGATGTGTAGAAATTGTGGGACCTGAGCATCGTATAAATGGTATGGAATAAGGGTGGATATTGTCTTACTTTCAGCTGGTGCAAATTGTTTTCTTTAGAGTGTCTGATATGATGCTACGTTTTGGTTCTAGGAGAAAGACAATGTTGATAACATACTGATGTCTATAGCCACTAAGCAGTGTTGACAGAACCAAGGCCATTGCAATTTCTCAGTGAAGGTCTGGGAGTGGAGCAAGGAACTGGGAAGGGGCAGACTCAGAACTGTTGACTTAAACTAACCAAAGGGATATTTCATACCATATGACATCATTCAAAAGAGAGCTTTGAAGGGGATAGGATTTTATCTCTCTCTCTTCTGCTCACTGTAGGGGGTTAGCTGAGCATCACTCTATGGGTGGTTGTGAGCAATTGCTTGTGCATTACCTGCTGTATGCATTCATATATATATGTATTCATAACTATTGTCCTTTTCCTTTTCTCTATCTTATCAAATAGTTTTAACTCAGAAAAAAAATACCATCTGTGAACCAGTAAATTATGATAAGGTAACATAAATTTCACACACGAAAAATATTTATCTTCAGCTAGGGCCACAAACTGACCACTAGGTGTGACTTAATGTGTTTGTGACAGTATTTTCATTAGTTAATCTTGTTCACAGCTGTTTCCAGATTGTAAAACAGAAATATTTACAGACAGAGAAAATATAGTATAAAAATTACAGGGCAGACAATTCCTACATGATGATTTTCTTCAGAGTAAATGCACCTGAGACTTTGAGAGCTTTTATGACCTAAGAGCTTTTGAATGGACACATGGGGAAGGGGAAAATAAAAGAGCAGACAAACCTGTTAGAAACATTTTGGGATCAGATTTGTGCAAAATATGATTAGAAGATGAAATCTCTTTTTATTCAGGGAAGTTATGGTGTCTTGTAGAACGGTTTGGATTTATTTATTCTGATGAGCTATTCATTGTGGAAAAGGTTGGCACCTGCTCATCTCCCCTAAAGGAAGGGCTAAATACAATTGTGCTGCTCTCAGGAACCCCAGCAGGAAGGTAACCTGTGCCAGCCCATTTTTTGTTGTAACTTATTTTCTCTCACTGGTCAGCAATTTGAAGGCCACTTGAATGGAAACAAGAAGACAGCAGCTTATTGGCATCTGTTCTGCTGCCATGGTGATTCCTGCAGTACAGGTGAATAGTGCATAGAATATCATGGAGGGATACTAGAAGGTAGGAGTAATCTTTTTATATAAAGCAAGAAATAATAGAAGAAAAGTCATGAAGGTCCATAACAGTGAAAAGAAACAGCAGTTGGTATATCAAAGAGGATGCACTAGAAGGGAGCCAGATTGGAATAACAGAGATGACTGGCAAATTTATTAAATTGGCTTTGTATCACTTCGAGAAGATGTTCTGGGATTAGGGATGCGTTTTTTTGTTTTGTTTTGTTTTATTTTGTTTTGTTTTCTGGCTGTTTTTCTCATAAACTCATAGACATAAAAATGCTAGCCTGCTCTAAAAAGGGGCATCAGTCATGCAGGCATTTAGCCAATGCCACCATTGGGTCCTATGAATGTCAGGTACTGTTCGAAAAACTAATTAGTGTGTTTTCCTTCAACACTTTGTGGAAAGAATGTTTCATTACCATGCAAATGCTGTTAATTCACAATGCAGGCTAATTGAATCCTTACAAAACATCCCATGCAAACACTTATCTTAACTCACTGAACAATAAATACTAAAGTCACTTTAGAAGATAGAATTGGTATTAAGTAGCAGGACACTGACTGTCAGAGCGTTTAAGGCTTTTATTATTTCAAATACCTTAGGTCCAAAAGTAATTCATCTTGTTACCTCTGTTAGCACTAGATTGGCACTCACCATCATAATCAGCTGGACTGACATGTGAAGAGAGAACTACTCTATCACCTTCAATGAAAACAGCTCTCTCTCAACATATGAAAACAGTGCCCAATTTTCATCATAGTGATAGAAAAAGGGGAAAACATTTTAAACTAAAAGAGGGGAAATTTAGTTTAGATGTCAGGGGGAAATTTTTCACTGAGAGAGTGGTGAGGTGAAGGAACAGGCTACCCAGAGAAGCAGCAGATGTCTCATTCTTGGAGGTGTTTAAGGTAAGGTTGGATGGGATCCTTGGCAACCTGATCTAACGCCTGACTTAGTGGTTGGCAACCCTGCATACAGCAGAGGAGTTGGAACCAGATGATTTTTCAGGTCCCTTCCAATCCAAGCCATTCTATGATTCTATGCCCACCTTACAGCTAGGCTTCCACTTGGCAAGTTTACTGAAGCTATACTGAAGCACTGGTCTCAGGTGGTAGACAAAGCTACCATGGATGCTGACCATTTAAAGTTTTCCTTGGGGTACCTGATGAGCAGGAGTTTACAACACTACTGCTCTGCTAAATCTAGATGCTGCCTCACAGAAATAAATGGTAAAATACTATATTTCAGCTTCATTTAGACAACATGTAGTCACAAGTGCAGATGCAATAGAAGCAAGTGAGAGACTGTGTCAGGCAAAAGGCATACACTTAAGACACCATGCAAACATAAGCCTGATTGTACTGCTATTCAGAGCTGTAGGGCTGACATTCAGTACCACTTTACCTCAGTGTCTGAGACTAATGGAGTTTACACTGATTCCTAATAGGTATCAAATGGCAAGCTCTAGAAATCCACCGTTTCTGAATATAACAGTTTCAATATGAAGCTTTACAAAAGAAAGGGTGGGTGTTTTTTTCCTGGCATCAGTCAGATTTAGAAGTCTCACTGTAGTTAAAGAAGTATCTACTCAGAGATCCTGGAACATTATTAATGTCACCATTGTCCCCAAGATACTGGGATTATCTGAATATAATACTTCTGAGCATGATGACTCACTATTTATAAAAATCTGCAGATTAAAAAGATGTGCTTTTAGATAGAAACTAAATATAGAGTCTCCTTCGAAACAGCAATATCTACTATGGAGTTTCTTGTTTTGCCCTTTTCTCAAACAGTCGTAACAATATTTTATTAGACTCAACCTTACTGCTAGAACATGTACAAAGTAAAATCTTCATAGGGCTGATAATGGATCTAGGATGAAAATAGTAATTATTGTCTACAGTAATTGTTAAAACATAAAGTGAGTTTTTTAATCTGATATTGAGATGAAAAAGTCATCATTCAGAAAATTCTGTGCCAATATGAATGAGCAGAAGAACGTTAGTTTGGGCAAATACAAGAATTCAATTTTTATGAAATTTCCACCGCTACTTTAATAATTATCTCTAATTTTATAATGTTTTTTAGAAGAAAGATGTTTTGTTTTCTGGCTCTAAATACTGAAATGCAACAGTTTTTCTGAAGTGCTGAGCATTTCACTAAGGTTGAAGTGAGGCAGAACTTACCTCTGTTATTAGTCTTATAAACTAATATTATTTATAAACTAATAATTTTTGCCTATAACAAGTAGTTTGCTGTGAAGTTCCTAATCAGCACTAACAATTCAGTGGCTCATTTGAGAAAAACAAAACTCTTCCACTGATCTACCTGGATGTCGTGCCTGCTTTTAGATCCTGGTTAGATTATTTTGGAGCTCTCTTGCAGCCTATGACATTGTGTTTTCTCCCCTGAATAATCAAGACATGGAGGGTATTGGTGCACCTCTCAGTCTGCTCTGGTATAGAATGAAAACGTGGAAAGTAGAACTATACCAGGAGCATCTGGGCTTTACATCTGTTTTTTCTTGGATCCTCTGACAGAAATTTATTTATGAAAATAACAAAAGGTGACTATGGAATTTAAATTTTATCTTTCTGAAATCTGACTGTAGCAGAAAAACACAGTAAGGGTAAGATGAGGAGAAAATGAGACTGTGGGTGGATGTTGTGCAAATGCGAGGAGGAGAAGGAACAGAATATGGACATGAGAAATGAGAGATCTTAGGTGGCTATTGTCAAACAAAGCATCTTGAAACCACACCTTCACTGTTGAGTACTTTCCACTGTGCAATAAAATAGGCTCTATGCACTGATGAATTTGAAAAGAACAAATAGAGAAAAAGGTTTCACTTAGCTTAAGGTCATTAGAAATATTCATTCTGCTCTCCACATCTCATATTTCAAATTTCTAAAAGAGAGAAATAAAAAATGCCTTAGTTCACCAAAATTAAATTCACTTCACAACTAGGAGGAGGATTTTCTTTGAAATGTAATTGAAGGATAAAGCAAAATTACAGAACAGCAAGGCAAGCACCCAGTACATTTCCTCTATGTGAAATTGTTCCAAAAACTCAGTGGTGCAAGATGCACAGACTGTGTGAAATGTTAAATTATTCATTCTATTTGTATTTAATGGTTCTAAAACAACAATTAAAAAACAAACAAACAAACAAAAAACCAAAGCTGGTAAAAGTGCAAACAATATTTAAGGGATTTTTATATTCTTCTTACTTCAGATGGCACTTCTTTGAACACCCTCTGCACGCAAGCTAAATTATTTGTCTTTAATTTTGTCTGCATCCAAGATTAGTTGAAGGGTGTATAGTCTTCCATTTCCATCAGATACTTAGACTTCCAGATACATACAAGAACAGTGACTTTAATTTTTTGCTGAACAGAACCAATGAGACTGAAAATTCTAAAACAAAGTGCATACTAGCACGTCTCTTGTTTCCTTAGATTTCCATTGCTCCATTTGTTGTTTAAAACTTCATCCCACTCCTATTGGAATGAATAATGAAACTTCCATTGATTTCAATTTGAAAGACTCTTGATAGCATTAATTAACCTCTAACTGTTGAAGAAGGGAAATCAGGGCTGCTTAGTGGAAATCAGGGCTGCTTAGTCAGGAAAAGATTTGTTCCTGGACCTGTCCTACACTTGACTGTAGAAAATGCTGCTTAATGTCAACTATTTCCTGGTTATAGTCTCGATACATCATAGAATCATAGAAACATTTGGACAATGCCTCTAATTTTGACTTAATCATAATAAAGATAGTACTGAAAAGACAATTTAGAACATATCCCACTTTTAAAATCCTGCATGGCTTGTAGTAGCTGTTGGGTATCATTTAAACTTTGTAGGGAGAGGGAAAGAGAGAAATACTACTCAAGTTCATATTCTGTTTGTATAGAAAGTCTCAGTATATGAAAAATCACACACTGACTACTTCAGACGCATTTACATCAAGGAACTGGGCTGCTCTGTTACTGTTTCGGAAATGACTGATAGGCTATGAATGCTAAGACCACTTCCTCAGCTTCCATCAACTACACATCAGCTACTCTCTTCCCTCTCCTAAGCAACTTTGTGGCTTGGATTATCAGCAGAGCACATGACACTGTCCATTGCTTCTCTATCCATCATTTCAAAGTCCTGTTAACATTTATTTAATAACTAGCTCCACTAACCTTCACCATATTGATGTTTTTCCATCCTTCACCTGTGAATGACTTTATTGGCTCCAGTTGATCTGAAGAAGATCATGATATCAGTGAAAATGTAACCACTCAGGAATGCACAGCCTGAACAGTCATACTAAAAATTTTGCATCAGGCATTTGATCTCATAAAGGATGTGGCTGAGGTATTTCAGAAAAGTGAAAGGAGCTCCATAAAGCTCCTTCCAAATCTCAGTTCTACTTGTCCATCCTTCCCATCATTTGTACATCCCATGACCCCAGTGTACCTTCAAATCTATCATTATTTCTATGAAGAAAGTATCCTTTGAACAGAGCACATCTTTTCCAGGTAGCAGAGTACAGGTTGTGTTTGCTAATAAGGAGGCTTTTTATAAACATATCTAGAGCTTGCTGATTACATATGTTATTTGTTAAAAATAACTGTGGCAAAAAACTGGTTTTGCCTCTGCTTCTTGAGAAAAAACACTGTCTCCATGTTTTTTCATATCCTCCCACTTCCTCAATGCATATTTAAATAAATTGCAAGATGCAATGGAACCTTTAATTCACAGAAAGACTATATCATAAACACCTGTGTTGAATGACTGCAGATTTTTGAAACTCCTTCATCTAATCATTGTCCACGTATCCTTTGGACAGGATAGCCAACTGCTTGTTGCCATCATTATAATGATGACTCTATTTCACTTCTCTAAAAACTACTTCCCGTGCAATCGATTCCTCCTAAGAAGTTAGAAGGAAACACAGGTAGAATGTTTGAAAAAATATCTGTGCAATAATAAATTGTTGACTAAGTTACCAAATATGTTTTTTTTTGTTAGTTTAAAATTTAAAAGCTCATCTTGGAGCATCTGTTACTGGATACTATTTTTGAGTTTGGGATTGGATATATACTTCTGTTAATTTTGTGGGCTTTGCAGAAATAAGCATCACAAGAAGGAGAACAAAAGACCTAAAACTTCCCTTTACTGAAGAATTGAGACAGAAGTAAAAGCCAGCCAATGCCTGACTGCATCTGTATTGAACACAGATTGAGAAACTCATGCTTTCAAAACTCCATTTAAGGGGAACATTACCCACAGATGCCTCAGCTGTACTGTTATTATGCAAATACGAGTTGACATTAAATTGCTCAAATGTCTGAGAATTTCACTGTCCTAGTGACTCCCACAGCACTGCCATTGGCCCTACCTTTCCATATGAACATCAGTGTTCACATATATTGTGGAAGGTTTTGCAACATATTGAAGAAGAGCAGAATTTGCCCCTTGAAGTATCAGTGAGATTGACATATGTTTTCTCCATCCATTTGGCTACCCTACAGTAAACTGCCTAGTGCTCTATCACAGTTTATAATTGATTGGCCAGTAAACAGCTTGTTGATAATAACATATTCTAGCCATCTGATGTTTTGAACAATCCAGTAGCAATCTGCAGCAAAGCTATTTACACTATGTTCCCCGCACTGGGCACGGATCCAGATTTTACCACCACCAAGAACAAAGAAGCAGGAGGTCTGACATAACCTTCAGGT
Source organism: Odontophorus gujanensis (assembly GCA_013399175.1). Lineage (NCBI taxonomy): Eukaryota > Metazoa > Chordata > Aves > Galliformes > Odontophoridae > Odontophorus > Odontophorus gujanensis. The sequence goes on along the minus strand of VXAB01008226.1, from coordinate 66,696 downwards.
TCTGTGAATGGCTTTAGGCATTTCAGAGGCAGTTTGACTTTTAGCAGAAGAGCTGAACGTGGAAACGTATTTCATGTTCTTTGCTTTATGCATCGCAGAAGTTAATACACAGGAAAAAGATATGTAGACTAATTTCTTATAAAAGTTAGGCATTTATAGGATATCTGGCTGGTTGCAGAGATAGAGAGCAGGTCATCTGAGGAATAGTAGGCACCTCCCTTAATCATGCTTAGTTATCTTCAGCTGCTCTTCTGGACCATGTAGTGCCAGTCATGGTCCCCTGCCTACTCAGATTATGTGGATTAATTCAATCATACCACCACATCCTGTGTGCACCATTCAGCCATGTATCTTTCATAGGGAATTCAGATCAGTGGGAAATTTGGGTTATGTGTAAATGCATATTTACTTATATAGAGAGGACTAGAATAAAGTCACAACAGAGAGACTTAAGGGCTTTGTATACTCTTTGGTCAAGAGATATAAATTTGGGTATTAATAGCAAAGACCAGATCTTAAAAGAAACTTAAGAAAAACAAGTTTGAACACTTCATTATCTCAAATAATCCTAAGACTTATTCTTCAATAACTATGACAGAGAATGTAAGGATAACTGAAAAGTTTGAAGTCTGGGGGGGAAAGCAACAGATACTGCACATATCCAGAGAACATTCTGGTGGTTTTGTTTTTTGTTTTTTTTTTTCATCTTGTTTTGTTTATTTTATTTTTATTTTTTTATTATTATTATCATTATGATTTTTTTTGCCAGATCTGGAAGTTAAATATATTCATAACCAAGGTGAGTGTCCTGGCTATTTAGATGAGGAATTGCCTTATGCCCTCTCTAATTCAAAAATATACAAATATTAACTAAATATAGGAGCATGCAAGTACTACCATTGACAGGTGCACTGGTGGAATTCAGGTCTCTCCCAGGGCCAGAAACACTCCTTAGCTCTTAAGGAATGTATATAGAATATCAGACTCCACAAATACTATGGAGGAAAGCTGAGAGTGTCAGCGCCAATGAGGCTGCATTGTGAGACTAATGATCATACTAAGATGGAGATATATCCAGAATAGAACATGAGGGTTCTGAAGAACAGTCATTTGCTTTCAAAACCCTGTCTAAATGTAGACACTTCCATTGCTGCATAACAGCAGAGCAGAGATAGAGAGAATCTACATTTTGTCACCCATTACAAATCCTCATTTCCATTTTACAAATGAACATATATTTTCTTTACTAGAAGCATATATTCTTCATGTAATCATAACACTTAATAATGATCTGAGTTGTGTTGTTATCAGTCAAATCTCTGAGGATTTAATAGATTTATCTGGCCTTTTGTAATACTGAAAATGAGATTTTTTCTCTCTCCAAGTGGATATGATAATCTAATAGTTTAATAGACTACATATAAAATAAAAAATGAAACAGGCATAGCACCTATTCAACAATTCTATTGCTAGCATTCATATGGAATTTTCCACAGTCCTCTCAGCTAATCTTATTTCTTGAGTTCCCTTATTATAAGAAAGTGCAAGATCCCAGTGCCATTGGTTTCCAGGTTGAAGTTCTATAGTGTAAGGATAATAAGGTTCTTCTGGCTAGTCAGCTGTGCAGCTTTTTCTATAAATTTTAAAAAAAAATCACAAGATTCTTGTATGAAATCATCATTATTCTGTATTTTGAAGTGGTATTTTCTTCGCTGAGCACAACTTTTCCTTCTTATTTTAGTGCCTTAGACACTATTTACATAAATTATTCTTTGAAGAAATCAAATTATCTGTGAAGATTTTTCCACGTATATGGCATAAGAATTTAGTCTTTTCCTTTCATAGTTTTTGTAATTGATCTCATCATTTAATTTCCAATTCAGCTTTTTGTTTTTATTTATTTTCTATTTTTTGGCAGCATATTGGCTATATCCCAGTTCCTTTTTTTTTTTTTTTGTTTTGGTTATTGTTTGGGTTTTTTTCCCCTTTATGCAGATTCTTCAGCTCAGCTGTTTCATACAGTCTGCCAACATTTTTAGATGGTTGCTTTCATTATTATTTAATGTGTGTTGGTTTCAGCAAATATTGTAACTACAACTGTTGTTTATTATGGGCCTTTCTTTTTTTTCCCTGTACTCAGTAAACTGGCAACATTCCAAGCCATTTTTAATTTCCTATGGCTAGAAAACTATGGATGCAAGGTCTGCTCACTCTTTCAGAAGTTTGACATCATTATCATTTAATATGCTCCATCAAGAAATGTTGCCACAGGATTTTCTGACAGGTTTACTATTCTACTACTTCATTAAGCACAACTATAATTATGTTTAAAACATAAATATTTTGTACAGAGACCTTAAAAATGTTCTGAATTTTATTAGCTAAACAGATACTTCCTACTCTGTTGGATAATATTGTAAGAGAGTGGGCTATTACAAATTAGTTATCTTCTCTGAGTTTCTTCAAAATAACTGCATTCAGAAACTAATACTGTTCTCAGGATTCCCTAGATAATAATTGTAACTATATGATTAGGCAAAAGATATGCATAATTAAGTGTAAATTTATCACAATATAGAAGATTCTGCTTTACCAACTCTGGTTCAAGTTTTCCTCTGAAGTTTCAAAAACACAGAGATGAATGAGTTTTCAAAGGACACCAAAACTTCACCTCAGTCATTTAAGCAATCCATATTTAGACAAATGAATCAAGTTCTATCTAAATACTTGGATCTGAAAAGCCAGCAAAGCCTTGGTGGAGTTTTCACAGGGCCTGTGAATTTTCAGGATTTGTCTTTTCTTCTGTTTTTGTTCACATACAGAATAAACAGACATCATTTTTAATAATGCACCAAGGAGATTTTATATTTCCTAAATTGATTATTAATTTTATTGAATATTGAATATGATTGAATATGATTTTATATTCCCTAAATTCTTCTGTTGAGTATGTAACTCACTGTTTGTCCCAATTGTGAAATCGATACATAAGCAACTTAACTACATTGTTAGACCTTTCGGTTTCAGAAAGAAAATCATTTTTGGCCTACCTTTCCCTGTACTTCCTCTTCTTTTTCTCCTCTACCAACTTCTCCTCATTCAGGACTGAAAATAAGAGATTTCACACGCACTGAGTCATATTTTTCTATCTGTGTCTCTGTACTAGAAAGAAGAAAAAGGATACCTTTTACCCTGAGACATTAAAAAAGTAAGGCAACCAAGATGTTAGAGATGGTGTTTTAAAGGTATTTTGGTGCAGACTGCAAGATGTTCTGTATTAGATGGTAGAAATGTAGAATGACTGCAAGATAAAGGTGCTATTTTTTTTATGCATTTGTCACTGATAAACAACCTGAAGTCATCCAAGACACTGTCTGAAAGTGTAGCTGAAAGTGTAGCTGAAAGACTACAGCCCAGTTCTAATCACTAACCATGAGAAAAACTTTCACTAAATGATAATTATCTATTAGAGAAGGAGCTTTCTGGAATGAGGATGGCCATCTAGTATTATGAAGTGAATTGCAACTGTTAACTGCTAGATGAGCTGGGACATCTTTAAAGCCCACAATATATTTCATATACAGGATCTTTTCTTTTGTACCATAAATATAGGCAGTGGATGCATTTATGAGAGAGCAGCATATTTTAACAAATTTTGGATTGTGTTGTCTTAGCAGTCCTTCCCAACGGAGATAAGATTTGAGAGAAAGAGAGGAAAAAAAAAAAAAGGAAGAAAAAAGAACTAACAAACCACATTTAGCAGTTATTGCTAATGTTCAGTGCTCTCTAAGAAGTCATTCAAACATTACTGTTTTGATGGCCATATATGATTCTACTTAGAAACATAAAGTAAACACTGGTAAACTTCTGTATCAAAGACTTTAATGGTATCAATAACTCAGGCATTTGCACTTATTACAATGAAAAATGAGTATTGATTAGCTACTGCCTTTCTTTTCATCTTTATAATTCCACATTATATATAGATTTTATGGATTTATAGATTTTATAGATTAGCTGCAGCCTGCAAGCTGAAACAAAAGGTGGATCATTTTGCATCAGGTAGCATTGGAGTCCAAGCCATCACCTGTAACCTGCTGTGACAGTTATGCCATTATGCAAAATAACACAACATTCCATGAATTTAAAATTTAAAAAATCTCCATATCAGGGAAAAGTATTCAATCTTCATTTCCATCAGATATTTATCAGACTGGCATATACTGCAAAAGCAATTTTTTGAATTATGCATGACTATTTCAATAATTTAGTATCTACACATCTCTAATAAAACAATTAAGTTCTACATGTCTAAAAGAAGCCATTTCAACCTTCATGTGAAGATACAAAATAAGCAGATGTTCACACACTAAGAGCATGCCATTGTTGGTTTTTATTTTCCACTTTCAGTTCACTAAGCAATGTCCGATTTGCACTGAAAACAGAATTCCTTACAAACATTCCTTTCAGCTACACTGTTTAGTTTTTCATAATTGTTTTCATCTACAAAATTGCCATCAAATTTGTTTACATCAAAACAGGATTTATACAAATTAAATTTATAATGAGATCTACCTTAAAAGAATATTAAGTAAGAAAAGTCAAGTGCTCAGATGAAGAACTACTAAAATTAAGTATGCCTGTGTAACTCACATACACATGTATCTACCTTCTGCTTGTGAATCTGTGCTGTTGCTAAATGCAAGATCCTCTACAAACACTTTCCCAAATGCAAACCAAATTAAGTCTACAGGAATGGTGTTTAACATAATGAAATAATTGTAGTTATACATATGCAACTATAAATGCATGTAACCAGTTGTCAATCCTGGGACAGATTCAAGGCTCGGGATGATTTTATCTGGACTCAGAAAATGTCTAAGAATTTCATACTATGTTTTAAGTCTAGGGAATTTCCTGTGCCTATCGGTAGGTTAAAAATCAAACAAGTACAGGCTGGTTGGCCAGATAATCAGCTTGTGTGGTAAGTCCTATAATTAGGTTCCATCTCCTTCTGTTCAGTGGTCACATCTAAGGATATGACTAAGATTTTTGTGAGAATGAGAAGATTTTTTTGGTTGTTGTTGCTGTTGTTTTTTTCTATTTTTTTTTCTTTAATAAAGAAATGCTACATTGTAAGTAAGAATGAATGTATCCTTCTGAGAATATTAGAAATTCAAGAAATCTTCCCAAATTTCACCTGTACAATTTCTTATGAATGAAGAACTAGAAGGATTAAAAAACATCTCTTGTATTTTGCTTCAGATCCTAATGATTAAATCTAGTGCTGCATTTTCTCTTGTGTTTACCTTGTTATTGTTTTCATTTTCATTCATATTTCCTCCAAATATGTAAATACAGCCTCAACACATTAAAAAGCACATATATTTGGAATGTTAAACATTTACTGTACATCAAAAATGCTCTAGAGTTACTCCCAACAGAGTTTTCCTATCTAAAGTTAATGAGTTTTAATGTACGTTTTCCTTGTACCTTGCCTTTTTCTACACATCAATCTGTTCCTGGCATCTGTCAAGCAAGCAAAATATTCTCTGGGGCTGTCAGTGAAATGACACCTTTCTCCTTTACCGGAGTTGGAAAATAATGCCTATATTTCTCTGAAATTCTCCAGGCAAAGTATGTCTGTCTTATAAAATCAACACCATCTGCCTAGGCAAACTCTTTGAGACAATGACACATAAAAGATTTTATCTGATCCCTGATGCTAAAGATGCTACTTTAGGTTATCAAACTTCCTCTTAACTAGATGACTTACCTTGCACACCTGGCATTCAGGCAAGATGGTTAAATAGAACAGTGACTGGGGTTAGTTCACTTAGTATCTGTATTACCACAATCAGTTATCATAATGAAAGGTTCGAATTTGAGGAGAAAAAATGCAATTGAATGTACAAAGAAGGGATGGGATGCTTTGGCATAAAGTCACTGTATGGCAGATGACTTTATTAAAACAGTATAGATTGTAGCATTTTCAGATATTTAGAAACAAGCATTGCATCTGTAGGTAAAATGCAGACACATATTTACTCTGCAATTAATCACTGCACAAGCAAGTCCCCAAAGGTTTTCATTTTGAATCTAGGAAACAATGTATGGTTTCTCAAATCAAAGAACTCAGAAATGTTGAAAATTAAGAATGTCATCCACTTCAGTGCAATGCATAAGTGAGTAGGCCTCAATTCCTTAGTTATGTAACCATGAATTGGGTGTTGTAGTTTCCTATCTATAGTATTTACTACAAGGAAGCATCTGAAACACGGTCCTGCCCCACATATTTGTCTCTAAAGTGAATAGAGTACTTGGTGAATAAGTAATTGGCTGGATGGGTGCATTCAAAGAGTTGCAGTCAATGACTTGATATCCAAGTGGGTGTTCCTCAGATATCAGGACCAGCACTATTTTAAGACATCTTGGTCTGTGACATGGACAGTGTGACTGAAGAACAACATATGCAAGTGTGCCAGGACCAATTGAACAAATACAAGGCCAGTGGTGACAGTTTCCTGTACCACATAAATACTAGAGAAAAGATTTGGTGTCGACATGTAAAACCAGAGTCAAAGAGGCAATTCATGGAGTGAAGTAATGTGAATTCTTCATTGAAAAAGTTCAGGACACAGTCCTCAGCTTGTAAAGTGATGTGAATTGTATTTTGGGATAGGAAAAGCTTCCTGAAGGAAAGTTTCTGGAACAGGCTGGGCATGCCTCTCTACTGCCATACCACCAACATCCATCTCTGATATTGTGGGCCAACATAATAAAATAGGATGCATTACTTTCAGATCAGCCGTCTTATATGGGCTAATTGTCTTCTGGAATAAAGATAATTTATTTAGTTAATGCCTATAAATCCTGATTTTTATTAGAGTCACAACAGTTATTCAGTTATCATGTTTCCTTAATGTGACATAACATAATTTCAGGAGGTCTTTTGATGAGTAAGAACACTTTAAAGGATAGTACAAATTTTTCAGATTTTCTAAACAACTCAAATTTAGGTCATTTAAAGTTTTTTAACGTTTTTATACCAAAAAAAATCTTTTCTACACATTTATTGTCATATAAAAATACATTTCTATTAGTACAAACTTTGAGCCTCAAAGTATCTTATAATGTTATTCTGTATCAAATTACCTAGATGAGCTTGAAAAACATGATTTATAATTCAAAATAAAGTATTGAAATATCATTTCTGTTTTCACTGCCATGTGAAGAAGTATTTCAGCATTTCTTTTACTAGAGAATTATGAGCAGAAAAGATAATTAATTTTTACCAGATAGACGACATCTTAGGGGTGTGAAGAAATAACCATCCAGTAAAGCTTCCACTACTCCATACAGAAGAATCTTCCATTGCATCTTTGTAGTTCCTTCTAATCTTTCTTCGGGTTACAACTTAACAATAGCAGTCATCGTCGTCATACTAACCTCAGTGAGTTAAATTGCAAGGGAAACTTTTAGGGGGTCTGCACTTCATCTGGGCCTAAATGCTTTATTCAGACAGTATCACAATGATCACACCAATTTCTACAACACAGAAGAAGAAAAAAAAATTTTTTTTTTATGTCACACAGCTGATTTTTGCTTCTGTTTTTGCAAATAGGTATCCATTTGTAGCTGATTTGACCAGAGAAAAGCTTAGACAAATAGTCTGTAACTGTGAGACCTTTGAACCTTCCATTAACTCATTGTCTAAATCTCCTATAGCTAAGAACTGAAGGTTGTCTCCCTGACTCAGCACTTAAAGTAAAGCAATCCAAGCTGGCAAAAGTCATTTAAAGGGCAACATCTGTGCTTGACTTGACTGCCATCCTCCCATACCTCAGACATCCTGATTAATTGAGTTTGCTGGAGTTGTACCAGTTTATCTGTCTCCAATGGCTGGTGTACTGTACCTTCATATAAAAACCTATTATATTAATCTGAACTGCTGCAGTTCCCTAGATAAAATGTCAAGTTTTCCACAGATTTCCTTGTCAGCTTCAAACTGAAGGTAGATTTTAGGAAGGTGAATTGGATGATCTTGGAGGTCTCTTCCAACCCAAGACGTTCAATGATTCATTCTAATATAGATGTCATGGTTTTATGATTTTTGTTAACCGTATTTCACATCATGATACTAGTAAAGTACTGGGAGTTAAAGAGTTCCAAGGACTGGCAATTTTCCAGGTACCTAGTTCTCAGAAGAGAAAAACTACATATCCCAGAGGACTTTGCATTCCCATTTTCCATTCAGAGGGAAAGATAAAACTGCTCACAAGTCTGAGACTGCCTCTTTTTTTGCTGTTTGTCTTTGCAGTGTGTGCTCCCTGGCCATCTTGCCTTCAGCTTTAAAGTAAGGTCTTCAGTTCTGGACACTCTCATTTTATTTTATATATTTGCTTCAGTTTTGATTGTATTATATTAAATTGTGTTATTTTGCATTCCAATATCTTATTTAGTCCATTTTAGTAAATTTAGTAATTTTTAGTAAATTTTCCTCCTCAGATCATTGCCGCTGTTTCGTTTGTAGACTGATGTCCTTTGTCTTTTTCCCTCTTCCCCTTTCCTGGGGTGTGGGGCATGGGTCCCCCTGCCCCATTAGTCATGGAACTAGCTCAACCAGTCCATAAGCCATTAACAATGGTAATGGTTGAAAGAGTTTTTTCAACACGTCTTGGTTTTCCTTTATGAAACAAACAAACAAACAAACAAACAAACAAACAAACAAATAAAAACCTACTTTTTCAACCCTTGTGAGGGAAAAAAGTGAAAGACACATTTATTAAAAATATAAGTTTTTTCTGTAACTTCCAGAGATGTTTTGAGGCCTCTGTATTGTGAGAAGACCTGATAAGTTACTTCTCTGCATGGAAATAAACAGTGGTTTCAGGTTTCAGTAGTCTTCCAGCATGCAGAGGAAGATTTTGGCAGTATTGCCTTTCAAGGCACATTATTTTCACTCTCACATTCTCATTGCTGTTTTTTAGCTCCTCTTTTTAAAAGAAAAAGGTATTAGTCTTTAAAATTGATGTATCTGAAGACAAATGTTTCATATTTATGGGTAAAAAGACAGATTTTGTACCAACTTCTTTCTGAAAATCTTATGATTAGTTACAGAATATCCCAAGTTGGGTTGATGTGCTGAGATCCATTGTTTGGGTTGATGTGTTGAGATTCAGCAACACAAAGTCCCTTACTTCAGCTACAACAACCCGCAGATACCTTTCCATAGCTCTTTTCAGACTCTCATCTCCCAGTCTGTACATATATCCAGGGTTGAGCCATCCCAGATGCTGAATCTGGCACTTTCTCTCATTAAATTTCTTGTAGCTGGTGAGAGCTTAGTCCTCTAATTTGTCAAGATCTCTTTGCAAGACCTCTTTAACCCCCAAGGGAGTCAACAGCTCCTCCCAATTTAGTGTCATCAGCAAACTTAGTCCCGCATATAAGTCACTTGTGAGAACATTAAAGAGCACCGTCTATAAAATGGTGCCCTGCAGAATATCACTGGTGACTGCCAGCTTGATGTAACCTCATTTACTCTAACCCCTTGAGCCCAGCTGTCAGCCAATTGTTCATCCATTGCATTATGTTTTTGTCTAGGTGAACACTGAACATTCTGTCTGGAAGGATACTGTGAGAAACAGTATAAAAATCTTTTCTGAAATAAAAAAAAATGACATTAACTGACTTTCACCTCATGAACTCATGCTGGCTGTGACCAATGACTGCATTGTCTTTCAGATGTTCTTCAGTAACTCCCAGAATAATCTTTTCTATCTTTTATCAGGCATTGAAGTGAAAGCGACAGCTCTGTAATTACCGTGGTCTTATTTTTTGCCCATCTTGAAAGAAAGAACAATATTTGCCATCTTTCAGCTAACTGGGACCTCTTCAGATTCTCAAGAGTGATGAAAAATAGAAGTATCATGATGATATCAAGCAACTCCTTAAGCATACTGGGGTTTATCCCATTAAGCCCCATAGATTTATATGTATACAAATGGAGGAACAAATCCTCCATAAATTCAGAGTTGGATGGGAGTTTATTCGTAAAGTCACAGTCCTTCAACCTGGGGCTGCAGGTGGCCCAGAGCCTATCACTGGTATTGAAGACGAAGGTGAGGAAGACATTATACTTCCCTGCATTGTCTGTGTCCTTATTTGTGAGGTGTTCGTCCTCATCAAATGGTGAACCAATATCTTCTGTGGTCCTCCTTTGTCTATAAATAAATTTAAAAGAGATTTTTTTTTATTGTCCCCTAAAGTACAGGACAGCTTCAACTCTAGATGGATTTTCACCACACATACTTTCTTCCTGAAATAAAGGGGAGCATCTCTGTAGTTCTTCCATGTTAAGCAACCTGATTTCCAGTGATCTTACACTTCCATTTTCCAACTAAGCTTTAGGCGAGGATCCCTGCTCAGCCAAGACATCCTTCTGCTCCACCTGCATAATTTCCAATATTTTTGAATTGCCTGCTCCTGTGTTCTTAAGCACCTGTATGAGGAAGTTCTCAACAAGTTGTTCTAGGAATGTCCTGTACATTTGTATTGGATGTGCGGTATTCCCAGTTAATATCTGACAAGTTGAAGTCATAAGGACAAGGGTGGCTGATTTAGGGGGATCTCTTAGGATCTTAAAGATAATTCATTGGTGTCGTCATTCTGGATGGAAATTTATAGTAACCTCCTGTAATGACATCCTTTTTATTTGTTTGTCCCTCTGTCCTTATCCAGAGGCTGTCAACTGCGACACTGCCAAATGTGAGCTCCACAGAGTCGAGCCCTTCCCTCACTCATCATAACACCTTTGCCTCATCTACCCTTATTCATCCCTCCTACAGAGCTCAAAACCATCCATTGTGACACAATTTGTCCAATCTTCACTTATATCAAGGATGTCATAGCTCTAGGACTAAACCAAGGCTTCTGGTTCTTCTTGATTTTTCCTCATGTTGTGTGCATTGGTGTATAAACATCTCAAATGTCCTTCATTGTACCTAGCACCTTGCAGAGTAGACCGAAGGATTTCACTAGCACAAAGTTCTTCAAATTTTCACATATCATTCCATAGTTCAGCACTGGTTAACTTGGTTTTATCCTTTTCAGCCTTCAAATATAAAGCTCTATTGATCAACTCTGCTAGCTCCTGTGCAAAAATCCTTTTCCAAATCTGAGCATGCACGTGACTATGAGTGAATGTGTTCTTTCTGTACTCAAAATGTTTTAAAAATTGATTTTTTTTATTCTGTTTTATTTTGTACAAATGCAAGAAGCTCAGTAGATGAAAAATGATACATAAGGTCTGAAAGGTTCGAAGTTTGTGCTGAGTAGGCTTAATTCCAGATCTGCTGCTAAGTGGCCAGACACATTATTGCAAAGTTCCTGATTCAACTCCTTGAATTAGGAAACTTTCAACAGCATCAACAACAAAACCTCTTTTTGTTTTTCTTTTTTTCTTCCACACCCTCTCCCCCCATCGCCCACTCTGCTGCTACTAGTTCACAGACTGCTTTTTTCTGAGTCTCCGTTAGTGTTTCTCACTGCTCCAAACACAAAGCTGTTGACTGGCACCTTAGAAACTAATGTGAATAACTCACAGAATATCGGTTTTGACAGCGTAAAATAAAGAATTTGCCCCCCTGCTGTTACTGCCTGAAGGTGCACTTGTAGAAAATAAATAAAAATAGCTTCCAAAGGTAAAACTTTGAGGGGTAAACTAAACCACCACCTGTATAAAGGGAAAATCTGGGAGTAAAAATGACGCAAAATCTTTAAGTCAGAAATACCACTGCCTTTTGCTGTTGATGATATTGTTTTAATTACATGGTTACCTGTCACAGTTATACTTGAGATGGCACCAAAATAGTAAGGGCCTTTCCTAAAAATTGATTGTATAGCATGTAAATTATTAGATCACAGGGGATCTTCACAAAAGGATGCTACAGTTTTAGACACAAATGCTTTTAACAAGGCTTTTTTTTTTCCTTGCTGTCTCATAAAGAAATCTGAAAAATATCAAAAATTTAAATATTTTAATATTCTATCAAATATCAAATGAAACTAACCATGTATACTTTGCTCTTCAATCATAAGCACCATTAAGTACTATACCAAGCTCTGACAATTTGAATAAAATCACCAAGCCCAGAGTTTACTTTCATACAGCACATTTAATCTGGAAGAGATTCTAATTGCATTACAGAGGTTATTCTTTTGTCTAGCACCTGTCATGGAAATGGATTTCAATACACTTCCTTAGCATGCTATATGGATCATTCAAACAGCTTACAATACCCAAGAATGCCTTCATGCATTACAGAACTGCAGCCATTTCTTCAGCAGAATACAGTTGTTGTTTAACAATACATGGAAGCACAATGCAAACCTCAATGAAATTAGCATTAAAATTTAAATAGGAATAATACTCCAGCAAAATGATCTTGATTTTCTGTTTTGTCTTGAGAACAACAACAATCTGTTTCATTTATAACATTTCCCAGTCATTGGACCACTTATTAGAAAAAAACCTTCTTAGCCTGAGAGCTTTTTAATTCTATTTTCCAATCTAATTGTAGAGGATGCCATATGAATGTCACAAATATTACGTATCAACCCCTAGGAGAGCATCAGAATCAGCTCCAGAGTAGCACCTCCATTTCTGGATAGATCTGTGTGTGGGAGTGACTGAAAGTCTGTGCCATTCATTATGCATATTCTGAGGATGTCCAGTATACCACATGTTGTCCCTGTTCAAGAAGGTCCTGTCTGCCGAGGGCTAGCAATCTCCCCATGCTAGGGCCACTTCCACACAGACACCAATATGGGGATGTAGAAAATGGCGTTTAATAAGGCACAACAGTTCTTTATATACATATCCTGCTTTGTCTATGCCCCTTAAGCACGTGTCACACAGCAGTCTCAGAGCAGGGGAGGTCCTATCGTGTCACACCCCGATGTCCTGGCCACACCTAATACAACACTACGTAATGAGAAGATGAGAAGAATTACCTATGTAAATCAAGTCTTTCCTCATTAATTGCACTCGTCTTTCAACACCTGTCCTACTACGTCTTCTCTACACTCATTCTGCTAACAGCAACAGCCTCAGCAATCATTGTTTACCTGGATCAAATGTGCCCCATCTTATTCTGTCACACAAATAGGTAAGAGGATGTAGTTTCAACACTCATTAAAACAATCTGTGTTTATTTCATCATCTTATCCACAGGACTCCTTTCTGCAGTGTCATATTAGCTATATCTAAGCACACAACAACATGGAACTTTAAAGTTCCTGATTCTGGTTAAGCACTTCTGCTGTGTCAAGTGTAGCATGTCTGAAGGACAACTCAGAATTCTCAACTTTCTATGATATAAATATTTCCATGTTTCTCTCCTCCTGGCCTGCTTCCAGTTGTGCTGTCCAGTGTAGAATTATGTAAAAGCTTAGGGACAAAGACCACAAGCCCTCTCCTTGGTTAAATTTCCATCCAGAAATAAATTCATGGCTGTTTATCCTTGTATTTAACTTATTGACACTGAGTGAAGAAACATAACAACCAATAAAAATATTCTAGAAATCTTGTTTTCTTCTCCTTGAAATAACATCTAGTGCCCTATATGGAGAAAAAAATGTAGTTCTAAATATCCTTTGTGTGTTTGATGTGCTATAATTGTGAAAGAAAGAAACAAAAGGAGAGCAAGGGATGAAACAGCATATAATGTAGATAATAGTTAATCTCATATGCTCATCAGATTTATTTGATTGTTTCTGTTTTATAACTTGCTGCTACTTTTTCTGAATCACTTACAGATTTTTCTCATTATTTTGAAATCATTTTACAATCAGGATTTGCTCCTAAATCATTTTAGTTTGGCCCAGATCCAACCAGTGTCAAATACAATTTCTGCCTAGTATCAGTTTCAGAATGCAGAAGAGGTCAATCTTTGTATACCAAGTAGGTCAAGGAAGGGGAACGGTTTTTTTAAAGCTTATCTGATTAGAAAATTAGAAATTAGAATTGAATTGTTTTCTCATTGAACTACAAATGTAAACATATAATGATTTCTTTCTTCTGTGGTACCACTGTAAAATATTCTTTGTTTATTGACATATTCTATCAGTTTCTGTAGATTTATGTATTTATGGACATGTAATCTCCTTCCTAAGTGCTATTTTCTTTTTTATGTGAATTTTTTTGCTTTTCTTTGTCATGTTTCTTTTACACTGAGACCAAAGGGGCTTATGTTATTTCTTTTATTTTATTTTTTATCATGTAAATTTGAAATTTAACAAGTGGAGAAAGATAAGAGGCTCACTCTGGTGCTTCTGCAGATCCTCCCGACAGTGCTTTGGAATTTAGACAACATTAATAAGCCTTTCTTCAGATTTGTATCTATTCAGCCAATGAGAATTTGAATTATCATCTTGTTTAAAAAGAGCACCATGGAGCAGCCAGTAAAATCACTTATAAATTATACTGAAAAGGTAAGGAGTGTAATTTTGGGATGTTCTGTATAACTACGTGGTACATCACGGTGCTCTCAGCCGTACTGATGAAGTACTAACCACTAGACTAGATCTTGGAATTATGTTTGAGAATTTGTATAGATGTTTATCAGTACAAGAAAGACCACTAAAATCCCAACCATAATGTACATTCTGTTCATACATCCACACAATAACATATGTAAAGCATTACAACACCTTAAGAATATTTTCTTTAAGTAGATATTGATAATGTGATTTATTTTATCTGACTTCGGTTAGAAGCCTTGCTGTCTCTTTAGTCGATGTGAGGGGAGAGATGAACTGTCAGAGGTGATGTACAATTTTGATTGAAACAAGAGCTGACAGAAAAGTTACTCGACACATAGTTCAGGTTTTCCACTGAATAATTGTTTCCTGGTATGTTTTATTTTTTTCCCCTATTCCTTTTTTTCTATTCTACATTTTCTGAGCTTCTTCATCCGATTGCTGGATCTCTGTACCTCGTTTACACAGGATGAAGAACAATCTGTCATCAGAAGTCTCTTTCCATTGCAGGAAGAAATAAAGCCAGTTTTAAGCCTCCATTTGACGAAAAGAATAGACTATGGCTTTTCTTTACTCTGAAGCACCCTTTTCCTCCCAAGACTTCTCTGTAGATCTATTAAAACCCAGTAGTGAGGGTTAATGAGGGTTAAAATGTTGTCAGTGTAACCTGAGTTTAGGCAGAGAGGCTAGCTATTACTTGTTGGATTACTCTAAGGATAGTGAATCTTAAACCAACTTACTCGGAGTTATACAAATTATTTCTGCTACAGAGAATCCAAAAAAACAGAGAAGAAATTAGATTTGGACATATAATTATGAGTGGTATCTAAACAAACGAACAAACAAACAAACAGACCTGGAATAATTGAAAATATTAGTGTTTTATATCTTTAAATTTAAAATATTAAAATGCAAATCTTATCATTTAAAAAAATACTTTCCAGTATTCAGCTTTGAATTCACCATTGGATGGTCAATAGCTCTTATTACTTGACAGTGATAGAAGGGAACAAAACAAAGACATAAATCTACTAATACCAAATAAGAAAATAAGGAGCTCAGGATTAAATATCTGTTCTTGTGATGAAAGAAATTTAGTACAAAGTATAAAAAGACACATGTATTTATTTATATATTTAGAGTTAATTATTGTGTACAATCATGCACAAATGCATAAAATATCACATATACAACTCATCAGTACATTATATTGCAAAATAATTAATGATGTTATGATATTTTAGAAAGTCAGTGCTAATTTACACTTACAGAAGCTGAAGAAAAGATGTACTTAGTGTACATCCTACTAAAGTTCCAGATAAACAGATGGGCATTCTACCCTACCTAGGCTGTCAACCTCTAACATGCTAAGAACAACATTATATTTGTCCCCAAGTATAACCTTGAATATGAGTATCACAGTTGATGATATCTTCAGGTAATTTTAGCCTACAGGAAGGTAGACAACTCTAGGAGAAAGGAAGCCTAGGCTCAGTCTTCTAGTAAACAGATAAATAAATTTGAATTCTAAAACCAGTGTAGAAATCATGATTTTTGTATTAGTAAATAGTAGATGTGCTAATTCTAGACAATTCTGCTCTATATACTGATTCTGAATGCAAGTGCTTGGCAAGACGAAAATACCGCTTTCTCCTAGTTAATTATTTAGGGGGAAAAAAAACATAATACTTCACCAGATTCAGTTTCAAAATAAAGGTGTATGGAAGATTCTAAATGGCAGGGTCTACACAAAGGAGAAACTTCAAAAAAGGAGAAAGATATCAAGTTAAATGTCATAAGTTTATGACATTTTCAGACTGAGCAGACATTGCTCAGGTGCAACAGAACAGGACTAAGTGACAGAGCTTCTGTGATTCTGAAGTAAAGAATTGTAACTAGGAAGTAGGAGAACCTTGGGAAGGAACAAGATCAGATCAAGATAAATAGGCATCAGTAACAGCAGAAAAAACAAAGAACAGTTTCTATGCATGATAAAGCAAGCAGGAGAGAGAAATGAGGGAGAGTTTGTAGCAACAGTAGAAGAGAGGAAAGAGTGAGAGAGATGGAAGGTAAGGAAAGAAGTAATAGGATTATGTGATTAAGAGAAGAAGTAACAAAATGAGACAAAAGAAAAGTGAACTTAGGATTCATTTTGGTACAGGGAGAAAGTGTAGAGAAGCCCAGAGAGATGTGAATATTCAGCAGAGGTAACAATAGCAGACCAAAAACCAAATAGAAAATGATCAAAAAGGTTGGATTAATTCAAGAAGCAGAAGCAGTTAGATCATAGGTATAACATGGCCCATAAGCAGCCCCTGTAAAAGCACTGCTGTCCCTGGAATTGCATTGAAACTACTTGTGGATTATGAAGATATGCAGACCGAGTATGTAAAAACAACACTCAGAAAATCAACTAGACTTGATGTGACAGCAGACTTGCTTCCTGCTACTCTAACCCCTGCTATCTGAATGCAATCAATAGACTTCAGTCTGTATCACAGAATCATAGGATGACTGAAGCTGCAAGGGACCTCTGGAGGTCATTTGGTCCATCCTGTTCAACAAGAACAGGCAAATTATCAGAGACTATGTCCATACAGTTTCTGAAGATCTTCAAGGAGGACAACATATCTCAGCAAACTGTACCAGTGCTCAGTCACCCATTCAGTAAAGAATATATATATACAGCCCTCTTAGTTCTTCATCTCTCTGCCACAATGGGAGTCACACTCTCATCCGGCAGGTACAGCAAAGAGGAGGGTGGAGAAAGAAGCAACAGGGTGGTGGGAGAAAGGGAGAAAGAAATCTACCCTTACCTGATAGATTTTAGGTGGCTATAAATCTAGAAGAAAAGGCTCTGGGGATAAACTTCCCATTTATCACCCACATTGTTATACAAGCCACAGTGCTACCCAATGACATTTTAAATGAAGCAGCCACAAGCTATGCACATAAAATGATGAATTACAAAGCGGGATGAGGTAAAACACCTTGCAAATAAAGAACACAAAGACATAGAGAAGGGATACAGGAGCTTCCCAAGAAGCAAAAAGACAGAGCAGTGAGCATTTATGTGCCGTGCTCTTGAGCTGTATGTCCACAGGTTAAGGTCTCCTCTCCTAACTGTTGACAGAGGTGGCAGGAAGGACAAACCAGTACAGCTCAAATCATGAAAAATATAAAATCTCATGACTGGAGCCAGCACCACCTGCCCACGGAGGGTTCCTTTCTTAGTGAAAAAATAATGACCTGAAAGGATTAAATACAACCTTCAGCTCCTGTACATCCCCTAGAATGCATCCTGGTTAGTATCACTTCTGGAAAACAGAATTTGCTTCAAAATGTGGCAATTACACCATAGCAAAACTTCTCTTGATGGAGCTACAGATAGGCATATGCAGCACCACCCTGGATCTGCTGGAAGAACTGGATAATAGAGTGCCTCAGCAGGAGAGTGTAAGATCTCCTTAGAGTCAGAAATACTCTTTTTGTCATTGATGAGGACGTAAGTAGGAAAACATGACAGAAGCATGCAAAGACAATTGCCATGGGAAGTTAGGAAAAAGCCCAAGATTTTACAAAGTAAAAGAAAAGGTACCCTTGCCTGTCCTGTCAAATTATACAGCCAGGATCAGATCTAACAACTTGGACTAAAGAATGAGACATTGGTGTCATGGTTTCAACTGAGACAGTGCTAAGGACACACTGCTTTTTTAGTTGTTGATGAGCAATGGGAGCACAGCCACTCAGCAGGAAAGAGGCACTGCCTTTATGACTTCACAGCAGGGAGTGAGATGGACCCAGGACAGGAGGCTTGAATTAGAAAAAGGGTTATACCAAACCAGGTGACATCATGTGGAAGGCAATTAAACTGTGGGGAGTTGGCCAGGGGATATCCGCTCCTCAGTGAGTGCTGGGTGTTTCCAATTCCCTCTGTCATTCCACTTAGGAGGAGTGGGCAAACAATTATCCACTAAGCTGCTTCCTAGTTTAAACCACATGTAGTAATGAAAGTTTGCAACTATTTTGACAGAGGACTCTGCTCAACAAACTTAAAAACACTGCCAAGTTTCTGCAGTAATATTCTTTAAATTCTAAAACTTCAACTCGAGAAAGGAAAAGAATCTGACCTGAGAAAAAACAGACATCTGAAGCAGCTAGCTACTGCACTTGCAATGTGATGTGACCCAAAAAGCGCACCAAATTACACTTCTAATTTAGCAGAACTCTGTATTTTAGATCTATCTGTAGTAATTAAGTTTTGAAACTGCAAAGGAGAAATAGATCTCTAAACTGAGTGGCACCACAGTAGAACTCTAATGACAATTTGAAGTTAGTTGAAAAAGACTCGAGGGCAAGGTATGGTATTTCTCTCTTTTTTCTTTTCTCTCTCTTTTTTTTTTTTTTTTAATTCTTTCTCTGTGATAAATGAGGTGACAAAATAAAGCTAATTTCTTTGTCAGAAGAGATGTCCTGAATAATGAGAAGAATAGGTTTCCGTGTTTACTGCGTTGACCATTTTGATTTATCAGAAGAATTTATGATTTTTCTATGAATATACTTTTGAAAGGAGTGCACTATTCTTTCAGAACAAATCATTAATAAATTTATACAAAACTAATTGCTTAACATTTGATTCAAAATGTAATTAACTTGATGTCAGTGTTTTTTTATGTATGTAGTATTGGAGCTAGATGTCTTCTTTCTTGTCCCCTAGCTGAGTAACACACTCATATTAAGTGATATTTTTATTCTTCAGAAGGTGATAATAGAATTATCTGTGTTCCTCTTAACTTTCAACCAATCATCTTCTTATCACAAGATGGTCCATGTACTTACAATATAACGTACTTGGTATCAAGGGATTTTAAAAGTAGCTGCCTGCTTCTGCTGTCCATGCTCAAAGTTCCTGCCCAGTGGCTGGGGCCCAGTTTGATGATTTTCTTCTATATTTCGAAAACGCAAAAGAAAAAAAAAGAAGGAAAGATCAAAAGAGAGCATGTTTGAATCATTTGGCTGCATAAATTCAGAGTTTTCTTCCTGGAAGTGCTGTTGTTTTTTTTCATGCACACCAAGATTCCATGGTTTGGTGCAAGAAATGTGCAAAAGTGTAGAGCTGGTAACTGGAGTTATTAGACATAAATCTAGTGCTATTTAGAAAATTTGTTAGAAAAATTCTGATACCACTCAAAGAAACTGGGTCTAGGTGAATAAATAAGAAAGCAGAGACAAAGAAAAGAAGATGGTCTCTGAGTATTGTTTTTAATTTTTCTAATAGAAGCAGCCTTTGTTGGCTCAAGAAATCACTCAAATTTGTGGCTAGTTTTTGGGGAGGGTTTGGGACAGGGTCTTCTGGGAGACATGTAGACACAACCTTGAATAAATAGAGAGACAGAGTGCAGGATACTTATTTTGATTCTATCTTTCTTAAAACACTGGGAAAACCATGATATTAATTCTTCCTGTTCATTTGTATCTCTTTCCAGCATCTCCTTTATGGACTATTCTTAATTCCTGTGTTTTCAGGGCTCTGGTTCTTTTTCTATAACCATTGTTGTTTCGGTGTTTTTTTTTGTTGTTGTTGTTTTGTTTTGTTCTGTTTTGTTTTCGTTTTTCTCAAGCAGTTCCAAACTTTCCTTTTAGTATCATCATTTTTCCCTGCTAGTTACTTCTTGAATTCTGGTTTTATTTCAACTCATTGTTCTTCCAGATTGTTTACTTTGGAGCCCTCTTAAGGGATTTGGGAATTTGGGAATCACCATAATAGGAAATGCAATCCTATGGGATCTTTTTAGTAAGATGATGAAGATGTAACTGGAAATGATATTTTGAAAGGTTTGGAAATTCAGTTTGCTTCCTTTGCTTCATGGAATCCATTATGAGGAAACCCTCAGACAGATGTGTGCTCTGACTACCTGCACAGCATTGATCTGTGTTGAATAAAGAATATTCAGATACTGTAGAAGACAGAAGATTCTATGAGTTTGTTTTCTGTTGCTTTCTCTGTGGCACCACAAGCTTGTTGTTTGCATAGTGAAACCAATGAAATTTTCTAAGTACATATTAAAAAAAAAATAAAAATCAATCAACTTTTTCTAACTCTTTAGATTAAAAAAAAATCAAGTTTCTCCCAGTCTGCTTTATACACAGACCTGTTCAAAGATATCTAGTTAAGGGATTGAAAATCTACAAATCTCATTATCAACAATGATTAAGCATGGATGGTTAACTTTGGAGATGAATTTGGAAAGAATGCTAAAGTAGTGTTATCTGCCTCCAAATGATCAAACTTGAAAAACAGTGTGTGAAGATAATTTGTTTCCCTTCTAAGCAGCCCCTGATGTAGTTTCTCTGCACCTAGTTCTTTTCTCCAGTGTTTCACTAGCAACTTATTTTCAGTTTAACAAATTACTTCTGAGGACACAGACATGCTTTGCTTCTGCATCTCAAATTAAGTCAATCACTATTCAAGTCAGTAGCTAGGTGTAAAAGAGATATAGTATTGGATTTTTTATTATCAGATTATTTTTGGTACTCAAGAATTAAATAGAATATAGTATGAAGCCTTTTCATTTACATAATTTAAGATATACATAAACAAAGAATATACAACAAGAAGGTATTCAAAGAGTAAGCAGTGTAGTGTTATTTTGGACACATAGCTTACTCTTTCACAACCACATAAGATTTTGAAAAAGTTTTGAAGAGACATTATTTTTCATCATGTTCACTGACCAAGCAAAGTTAATGTTAAGACATCATAAAATAATAAAAGGGTAAACCCGTGTAATTATGGGCATGCCAGTTTGTGGGTGAAAAAAATAAAACAGCTCTTGCATGAGTTGGGTCTTAACTAATAGCACAATGAACACCAGCTAATGTGGATTTTTAGAAAATGAGTGTTGTTAAATTAGTCTTTTACAATTGGATTGGAGCTCTAGTTAAACCAACAAGTAAAATTACTACAGAGTTCTCAAAAAAAAACCTGCTCCATTCTCTTCTTCCCTGTCAAACAAACAAATAAAACAAACCACAAAATAAAACAATGATTAAAATGGCCAATGTCCTAAACTCTTGGGATGTGCATGGCATCAGGTCAGAATATTATTCATTTCTGCAAAATGAAATCTGGTTATACTGTTTGCACTGAACACTGTCACAAAAATATGCATGCTTGTGGACTGGACTCAGGTACATTTAAACCTCATTTAGTTCCCTTTTATTTCAAGGAATAAATATATTTCAAGAACAGACTGATGTAGAAAAGTCTATGGGCTTGACAAGATAATGAAGGGAACAAGAGCTACTTGGATACTATTATTTTCTCCCATGGAAAAAAAAAGACAGAAAGAAACCAATGAAGAAATAATCTACTATTTTTCAGCAAAAAAATGTTTTTTAAAAATCTGAAATATGGATAGAGTTACTTCTACCATATTTTGGGTGCACCTATTCTAAGTGTGTCACTGTGACCTGCATATGCTGCCTTTATATGGATACTTATGTCAATATATTTATAAATACTGTTGCTATCTCTACAGCAATACAGGTTTTTATGCCATGCAATGACTCAGAAGTATGCTTATGACACAGACTTTCAAGTGATGCCATGCCATTCACCTTGGCCAGCAGTAAAGTCAAATTCACAAATTGCACAAGAAACAAAACAAAATTAAAAAAAAACAAAAACAAAAACGATTATACTTCATTATCTGGTCAAAAAATCACTTTGAGCTGTCTCTGAATATGAAAGCATCCACCTTTATTTTCTAGGAGTCCAGACGTATTTCCTTCTCTAATGTACTAACTTGTACACCATGAAAAGAGTAATGTTTTCCTCTCATGAAAAACAAAACAAAACAAAATTAGGAAAACAGTTTATATTCTAAATGTGAAAAGATTTCTGCTCAAGTCTGTGTAGATAAGTGCTACAACTAGAAATACACAGAAAAATTAACTCTCAACTATTTATTTTGCTGTAGATCAGAGGAATAATTCTACCATGTTTGCAGCACACTATACTTTCATTTGTAGCCTGGTCATTAATGAACGTGGACCCACTTGTGCTTTGGTCTGAATCAATGTCTCTCCGTGGAAGCTTCAGTCCCCAGACCAAGGATTGAAGGAGGAAGAACTAACTTGGTAGCAAGTCACCAAGAAAAAAATAAAAAAAGGAGGTTCATGTGAAAAATGTATCTCGTTTTGCAAGTTTTTGGCCCATACACTAAAATGCAAAAACCCTAACAATGCTGAACAAGACCTGTTTGTAGTTGATTGGTGAAGAACAAATTAACAAAGTACAGTTAAACTGTTCAAGTCATATATGTACAGAAAATTTGTTTTTTTCTGGTCATTGCAGAATATGTCAAGCACCAGTATAAACACTACAGTGTGTTATATATAGTTCAGACTGCAGGGAAGGAACAAGCTGAGCTGCAGCCCGGACTTTGGATCTATTCTGGAGGCTGGATTTCACCTCATCAAACCTCCAATTACATTTCCAGCAAAATGATGACCTTCATCAAACTGGCTTTTACTTAGGCTTTAATGCAACAGCATGAATTTCACTCATTCACTGATACACTCCTTACTACACCAATGCCTGTGATAACTTCAAACATTGAATAGATAATAAGAGTAGCTGAAGATTGATCTATACGTGTTGAAGAACATTATCTCTCTGGGATGATAAAAAAGCATCCTCTTTCTACTTATCTTTTTTTTTGTGTATACTTCAAGAGATATTTTTTCGCATGTGAAAAGATGTGTTTTATACTATGTGTATTGGATTCATTCATTTCTTAGAACTTTCAACATGCTTTTGATTTTCTGAATAATTCTATGACATTTCAGTCCTCAGCTCCCAGTATTAGGTAGGGATTCTACATCTTACACTTTTATACCAATTTATAATTTTCTTTTCTAAAATAATTTCACTGTACTTCTGAAACAGGATTTGAATTAAAAAATATGCAGCTTTCAGACTAGCTACAACTAGCAACTGGGTATCTCATTCTCATTTTTTTTCCTTGTAAACATTCACCAAATAATGATGACATATTCATTCTGAAATCTTATGTTTCTTAAATGACTTGATGTCAAGGAATTTACACTTAAGATGCCTTCCATGCTTCTAATTTTTCTTGTTCCAAAGTCTGCTTTCTCCCCAGGACATATACTTACTTTATTATGGATACAAATATGTGCACAACATCATTTTTGTGCCCAACTCCTTTTCCAACTGAAAGACATACACTGAAACACAAAATTATAGATAATTTATCGACAAGATTAGAAACCCAGATTGCCAGGATATTCTGCTTGTGATACTGACTCAGTTTGGAAGTGTATTCTTATTTGTAATGAACTTCAGATCTAACCCAGATTTTTTAGTTACATGTGTATTACTCACATCCTTATTCACCTCAGAAAGTCTGGGAAAATATGTGAATATGGATATTCATCAGTACATGTTAAAAATCACTATCAGTGATTCACATAAAAACCTTTGAGTTAGAATCAGATTCAAGATTAAATTTGTGTTAGTACATATCTACCCACCTAGTGGCTTCACATCATTACAAGAAAACTGCAAGTTTTGGGGGTTTTGGTGGTTTGAGATTATTTTGTTGCTGTATTTTTATTGTGTTTGGTTTTCAGTTAAATCTTTTTTTTCAAATTAGCTCAAGAAAGATCTATATTTTCTTCAGGGTTAGTCCTTAGAAGATAGTAATTACAACATTAAGGTTCTGAACACCCCAAGACAAGTAATCACAATGTTTTGTGCTTTTTCTGCCATATGCTGCTATATTCCCATCAGAAAAATCACTCATCAGAAAAAGGCCATCAATGTGACAACTTTTTTGCTTTGAAATGTCTTTAAGAATATGGTTGAAAAGTCACAAGAGGAGAGAAAGAAGGGAAACAAGTGTTAATAACTAATACTTGTAACAGTCAAATGCTTGTAAAAGTCAAAAGTGCCTGCTGTATCAGATTAGATGGTTTAGAAACCACTAATTTAATGGCCTGCATCCAATGTACTATGCTTCTTATGAGCTGGGCAAGTTTGTTCTCTGCTATACCCTGGAGTGCATTTTCAGCATGCGAAGAGAGAAATAAATTTTACAGGCATTATATCCTTCCCATAAAACGCCTGAACTACTTCATTTTTATCTGAGCAATGATGCAAGACAGAAGGAACTGTCCAGCTACACTGCATATGGTAT
The DNA here is from genome assembly GCA_013399175.1 of Odontophorus gujanensis. Lineage (NCBI taxonomy): Eukaryota > Metazoa > Chordata > Aves > Galliformes > Odontophoridae > Odontophorus > Odontophorus gujanensis. The sequence goes on along the minus strand of VXAB01008226.1, from coordinate 41,926 downwards.
CAGTTCCGAGGAGATCTCTAATTTATATACCATCATTATGCCTGAAATTCTATATTTAAGAAGCATCCAGCCATTCTGTGTAAATGTTGATGATAGACTTGGTTCTGACAATTATACTGATATGAAACAGAGGCCTTAGGATGGTCCCTTTCTGCAAGTGCAAGAGCTCTCCATCCTCCCCGACAGAAGAAGTCGAGCAGAGGAGGCAGGCAACTGGCATGGATGAGCAAGGACCTGCAGCTTAAACTGAGAGAAATGGAAGCCTGAGAAGTTGTGTAGTCTGGGAAGAATACAGGGATATCGTACACATGTGCAGAGATAACATCAGGGAAGCCAAGGCACAGAAGGAGCTGAACTTGGCAAGGGATGTGACAGATAGCACAAAGTGGTTCTACAAGCACATAGGCAGGAAGACCTAGGAGAGTGTTCCCTCTGTGATTAATGAGGATGGAGAAATGGCTTCCTCAGACACGGAGAAAGCCGAGGTGCTAAATGGGGAGGTCTCATTGCACTCAACTTCCTGAAGGGAGATTGTGATGAGTTTGGTCTCCCATGGAATGAACAGAAACCAAGGAAATGACCCCAACTTTTCCCTCCTCAGTAAGTTTGAGGATGACACCAAGCTAAGTGGCACAGTTGTTACATTAGAGGGAAGGGAAGCCATCAAGAGGGACTTAGCCTGGAGAAGCCTGCACATTTGAACCTAGAGGTTCAATGAGGACAAGGTACTGCACTTGGGCCAGGACAGCCCTGGGTATTTATCCAGAATGGGGGTAGAACTTCTGGAGAGCATCCCTGAAGAGAAGGACTTGGGGGTCCTGGCAGACAAGAAGCTGGACATGAGTCAGCAGTGTGATCTTGCAGCCTGGAGGGCCAACTATATCCTAGACAACAGTCAAAATGGTGTGACCAGTAGGAAGAGGGAGGTGTTTGTCCCCTTCTACTCAACTCTTGTGAGACTCCATCTGGAGTAGGGCACCAGGCCTGGGGTCCCCAGTAGAAGAAAGATGCAGAACTCTTGGAACAGGTCCGGAAGAGGGCCACTAAAGTGGTCAAAGGGCTGGAGCACCTCTCCTATGACAAAAGGTTGAGGGAACTAGACTTTTTTAGCCTGTAGAAGAGAAGGTTCTGGGGAGACCTCATTGCGGCCTTCCAATATGTGAGGGGAGCATATAAACAGGAGGGAGAAGTACTGTCTTCACAGGTTGATAGTGATAGGACAAGGGGGAATGGTTTTAAACTAAGACAGGGGAGATTTGGGTTAGATGTTAGGAGGAAGTTTTTAGCTTTGAGGGTGCTGATGCGCTGGAACAGGTTGCCCAGAGAAGTTGTGGACACCACATCCCTGGAGGCATTCAAGGCAAGGCTGGATGTGGCTCTGGGCAGCCTGCTCTAGTGGTTGGCAACTCTGACCATGACAGAGGGGTTGAAACTAGATGATCTTTGAGGTCTTTTTCAACTCAGGCCATCCTATGATTTGGTCTATGATTCTATGATTCCCATATGGATCCAAGGAATATTTAGCCTGAAAGAGGATGCAGAAGTTAATGGCAACATCCAAAGAGAAGAAGGTCCGGAAAATGTAGTTTAAATAACTGAATGCTAGAAGTATACAAAAGCTTTTGAGAAATTTACGCATTTTTCTTATATTTTATATGCTTTCGAATATAATACTTATGATTTACTAGGATGCCATGTAGGAAAAAACATATTAGACCTCACAGAATCGCTTTTTGTAAAGAACTTGCATTCAGATAGACAAACATAAATGGGGAAATAATGATGTGATGTTGGGTGAATAAAAGACAGTACTTCTGCCACTTCTGTGTCCTTATCTCTTTCAGGGCATTGTGATAAGGCAAGTTTTAATGGCAGGGCTGAAAAGAGAATACCGATGTGGGGAATGTTTTCAAGAAGTGCTTCCCGGGCTTACAGACAGTGGGAAAAATCGCAAAGTCACTTAATTAAAAGCCTGTTAAGAGAGTGGTTTTGTGTGCCAATGGGTAGCTAGTATCAACTGCTCTTTAATGAATGAAAAGATCATTTGTAGGGTGGGGACAGGTTGTGAAAGGACTTTGAAAGTGAAACCAGGCAGCTTGTGTTTGAAGTGGAAGAAAAGCAGTAACTAGAAGAGGCAGGTGTAGAGAGGTGAAATGGTCAAAATGACCGGCCAGTGTAAAGATCATCACAGCAGCTAAGCCTGCATTTGTCAGAGTCAAAGAAAATAGTGTTGCAGTAACCAAGATGTGAGATATTTCAACTGTGCAGACAGATAGTGAAAACCATGTCATAGCTATGGTCTGTAAAAAGGATTTGTGAAAGCTAGACATTACCTGAAATTGAGAATTTTGAAAGTGAATTCAGTCAAAGTCAGTAAGATGATACCATCCTTCTAGGCTCTACCATTACATAAGAAAAAGTACTTTCAGAACAAAAACAGTTGCTATTTTAGTAGTAGGTGGGTGTTCATCACTGTGAAGTTCCTTTAGATTAATTGGAACTTTGCTGGGTTTTCCTTGTGTTTCTATGTCCACTAATTGCATTTCCTTTCTTTCTTTTCCTCTGAAGGACAGTTACAAAGAAATAAATATTCATAGTTCTGGTGCACGACAAAATGCAGTTTTTCCATTAAAATTTTAAGTACTATCTAGTAAACAAAGAATTTAAGGCAGAGTACTGATGCTGTAGCGTTGTAGCCTGAAATCAGAACATCAGTTCTATATGCTTTCTGTATGCAGTAGCATCTGACACTTAATACTTCATGAAGTAGTAAATGCTTTAACCACAGTATGTACCTAATTAACTGTTCAACTGTGTACAAATGGGATAGACAGTGTTTTAAAGTTTAAGGCCAGCAATGTGAAAATTATTAGGAACCAGCACTGCTGCTTATGCAGAGCAGGAGTTTATTTGGATACTAGATCAACTAATTTTACCCATGCCTTCACCATAATCACAGCAAAGATAAAATCTATCAACTGAAACTGTTCAAAATACAGTTACTGATAACTTAAGTTCTTGTTATTCTTAAATTGAACAAAGAGTGAATACAACCACTGCATGGATTTGCCACAGGGACTAGAAGGGTTTTAGTGATGTCTTCAGGAACCTGATACTAGATTTATGCCTTTTCTACCATGAGCTGTTAGCTTATACTAGAATATCTCAGAAGCCCTATTTACACCAGATATTCATGGCCATTGAGAAAAAAGGACAGAGAAATGAAAGAGAATCATGAGAAGAATTGCTGAGGACATGTCATGGTTTTAGGATTTTTGTTATCATTATTCCATGTCATAACATCTTGTAAGGCATTGGAAGTTAAACAGTTAATGCTTCAGTTCCTCAGACTGCCAATTTTCCACAGGTACCTGGTTCCAAGAAGAGAGTAACATACCCCAGAGGACTTTGCATTCTAATTTTCCACTCAGAGGGAAATATATAACTGCACATAAGTCCTGAGACTTCCCCTTTTTTCTGATCATCTGCAGTGGGAGCTCCCCGGCTTTCTCACCTCCAGCTTTAGAGTAAGGCCTTCAGTTTTGGACACTCTCTATCTCACATTATTTGATTTATTAGCTTCATTTCCAATTAAATTGTATTATATTGTGTTATTCTGCATTCTGATAACTTATTTAGTAAATTAGCTTTCCTCCTTACATTGTTGCTGCTGTTTTGTTTTTAGGCCCATCTCCATACCCTCTCCCTTTTCCCCTCTTCCCCTTTCCTAGGGCATGGTTCCATGGTTTCCCCACTCCATTAGTCATGGAAATGGGACAAACTTGCCCATAAATTCTTTTCCTACTGGCAGAAATGTCCTTGGAAACATTGTTTTACAAAGGGATAATTCTCTATCAGAATTTCTAATTTTGTTGACCAGCCTTACTGAATATTTATTGTAAAAATGGGTGGTCAATTAACAGTTGGAAAAGTGAAATGTCTAGGTTAAATTTTTTGGTGACTCTTTCTTATATAGAAGGATTGATACGATTGCAGCCTTGTTTCGTGGAAAAAAACCTCATATTCACATTGCTTGAACACCACTGAGAATATGAGATGCAAAGCTCAGTGTGGAATTTAGTTAGCATTTCTAATTGGAAAATTTTAAGTATTGCTGTAATTCTCAGACCATCATTGTACATTATAAACATATATGATCAGAATCAGCCTTAACTCTGTTGACTTTACACTAAGCCAGTAGATGAGGATTACATAATCAGTAGAAAGGCACCATGGCAGTTTATTTTATTCTGTTTTGAGACATCCGAATAAAACAGCTAAGTTACCTACAGAGAAGCCCATCTCATTATTGATTAGAGAACTAACTTACACCTCGAGCCTGAATGTGAGCATTCCAACTTTAGTTGACTAAAATCTGAAATATCTTTTAAAAAGCTTTATTCAGATAAAAATTTGAGTTAATTATTTAAATGAAAGCTCAAACAAAAAAGACATGGATTTATTTTCAGTACAATAGAATTGTCCATCTTAAGGGAATCACAGGCCTAAGGACAATTTTTAATATCTGCCAATTGTTCTGAAAACGATGTCTGAGACTTATTCAGTTGAAATTACAACAAATAGAAAGAGCACAATAATGCTATTTGATTGATCAAACTCTCCATTATGAAATATATTTTCTCAGCATACTCACTGCTATTAGCTATTCATTTTCACCAGTGACAAACAAGAGCCTGTATGCCATGCACATAAATATCTGCACAAGCAGACGTGACCTACTGTTACTACTGAAACATGCCCCTCACTGTGCTCACATCCACAGTTTGGTCACCATAAACATAAGCAAATGTCGATGAATGTCAATGGGTGTAACTTTTTCCACATGAATAATTCAATTACTCACCTTTGCTTCATACATACTTCCATGTCAGACACCGTTTTGTCAGACTGCCCCTCTGCTGCCTTCTGTCACACTGCAACAAAATGCAATGGAACATCGCTGGGAAGGGTTGGCTGCCACTGATGTTGTGGGCAAACATAATGTAGTAGGGGGGTTTACTTTTCAAGCAGCCCTCATATCATGACTAGGAAAGAATTCTGTTTATCAGATGAGGCAGAAAAAAAAAAATTATTTCCAGGTCAAACAAAGGAACTTGGCCTACATATTTCGAAACCTATCACTCTCTTTAATCATTAACTTCATTACTACAGATGATCATATCTGTACTTGTCTGAGGTAGGTGTGGGATTCAGATATATATTCCAGAGTTTCACAGTAAATCTTTGTTATTTCCCCATCTAATTTTGTTTCATCAGCATGTGTAAAACCAACAGTACTTTAAGCTTTTGGTCAATAATAAAAGACATTTCCACCTTCTCCCTCCTTCTTCTCTCTCTACTAGCAATTTCCTCCAATTTCAGAGAAATGGGACGTACCTCTTACATCCTGCTTTTGATCTTCTTTGGTAGTTTGGTGAGAGGGAGTAGGTTGTTTGGGGTTTTGTTTTCTGGTTTTATAATCTTTCCTATCACACAACGTATGTTTTTAAAAATGGTAATTGAGTAGGGAGCAGAATTTATGTGAATTTCCTTTTCATATCTACAACTTATTTGACTTTATCTTTAGTCCTTTATTGATTTTTGACATGAATCTCTCCTGACTTGCTTGACATCTATTGTAAGAAGTGAAATGATTGATCATAAGGTGGGCCAATGATAGATAAAAGAGAGAGCCTTAAATTTTTTTTAAAACATAACTTGTTTTGAGAATGTAATTCCTAATGCAGTTTTAATAAAGCCAATACGTATGACCCAGGTTTCATCTGACACTAATATGTTTTTAAATCCTTGGACCTCAGCAACATGATTGCATCTAAAATACTCCAAAAATGTACTTGTCACTCCTGCCTCATGTAGCTGGCAAGCGAGGATTGTACACGAACCCCTTGGCCTTCATTTTACTCTGCCTTTTCCTGCAGATGAATCAACCTTTGTGGCTGGCAATCACCAGGCACAGATGCCACACTTGGGGTTCCAAGTCCCCAGCAGTAGGATTTGTAGCTGGCCACTGCCATGTGCTACTTTAAATTCACTGTTTGTAACCTGGAGGGTTTATATATATAATTTGCCTGCTGCTGCTTTGTCCATTGGTGTATGTGTGATGTTCAGTGTTCCTTGGCTATGATGAACCCTGTGTCCATCCAGCCCTCCAGTACTCTATGTACACCAGCCCTGTCACACAGGAAACGTGTACTGGACAGAAGAGCAATTTTCATGGCAAACAGGAATACAAACAGTGGACAGAAGGGTTTTTTGGGGGGAATGATAGAGTGAAATCTGTGAAGTCTTTCCAGAAAGTCACACATTTCAGATGTGTGAATGAAAACCTTTACTTCTCAAATAAATTTTTGTGCCGTGTGCTAGTACAGTAATTCAGATTGCAAATCTATAAATGTTCTTGAGATAAATATTTTTTAAAAGAAGGTTGTTATTCAACTGTCTGAAATGCTACATTAAAGAGGGGAAAAAAAGGCTTTATAATCAGAAAAAGTATTGATCTTGAAATAGGCAAGCTAGAGGAATAGCCAGAGGTGTCCCTAGCACAATCCTACAAGCACTCCAAAATACAGAACAACTCTTTGAGTTAACTGGGTTTCTAATAATCACCTCAGATGTGAACCTGTTGATAACAACCACGTTCAATACAAAAACTACTGCAATAACAAGTCAGAATTTTATAGTGTTTTTTTCAGAGTGTAACCTGGGGGAGCAGGGACAAATGTGTTGTATTATTAGCAAATTCTAATATCTCACATATAAAGAGAGGGGATGACTGTGCTGAAATCAAGTATAAGCGGATGTTGTATCTAAGGACCCTGGAAAGCAGATTTTTAACAACCCAGATTTTAATCTCATCAATTTGCAAAAATTTTGGTAAATAAAAGAAAAGAACAAGAATCATTGAAAGAGTTGCAGAACTTTCTGCCATACAGAGCAGCAAAATGATTAGAAGTAGTTTGGAAAAGACAGTGGGAAAGTATTACCAAGAAATAACAGTATAGAAAACTGAAATACTTCTCTTTTGTTTAAATGTTCAGTTTGGAAATCTTTTCATTTTTATATCACTTTTCTGAAGAGGATTAATTGAGTAGTTGTGTTGTATGTAGCAATACTGAAGCAATACACTAATGTCAACAAATATTATATATCATGGACCAATTAGTTAAAAAATAAATGGTAACTCAGTGTGAGAAAGGAAACATCTCTGTTTCTTTGTCACAAACCATGAAACACTGAAAATTCTCACTCCACAAAGAAGTACTTCCAACACTTGCATTTTCTCAAATACTCTTAATATGATGTCTGAGTGATGTGTTTTCCATAATACATGAGAGGAAATTAGACTTTTATTCAGTGATAAAAACAACATAAGACCAAACTATCTGTGCTTAGAGAACTTGATCCATTGAGCACTTTGTAAGATCCACAATATTTTGAATTGAAAAGACTTTCAAGAGAATATTCAATATATGATTTTATACCTGTAGATATAAAATACTTTTTTTCTGGTTCAGAGAATGAATATTTATTTAACAGAAATTGTGATCAAAAGCCAAAGACTTCCTTAAGCAGTACTCCATGAGAAACCACATTTGCATGTATTAAATTGACTTTATAGCTTCTTATAACAAAACTATTCTTGCTTTACATGATGATATATTAAAGACATCACATTCTTATATATATGTAAATATCTTCTGTTCTTCATAAAATCTAATTTGACATTATATCACATCTTTTATTATTAGCAATTTGTCTTACAATCATTAATTATGGATTAAGTCTCTAAAAGTATGCGGAGTTCAAGCACAGAGCTTAATGGTGGCCCTCATTTTATATGGCTTACAAGTAGATAATCTGAATCACATAGAGAGACATTAGTGAATACACAGAGTATAGAATCAGAGGTTGGCTTGGGTTGGAAGAGACTTTAAACATCACCTAGCTCTACCCCCCCCAACAATTACCTTTCATTAGGTCAGATTGCCCAAGGCCCTATCCAACCCAGCCTTGAATACCACCAGAGTTTGGGCAACCACAGTATCACTGTGAAACTTGTTCCAATTCCTCACCACCCCCACACTAAATACTTTATTCCTTATGTCTAAAACTACCATCTTTTACTTTAAAACCATTGCCTTTGTCCTACCACGACATTCCTTGATAAGAGGTCCCTGTCCAGCTTTACTGTAGGCTCCCTTTAGGTGCTGGAAGGCTGCCATAAGATTTTCCTGCACCATCTCTCATCCAAGGTGAACTACCCCAAATCGCTCAGCCTTTCTTTGTAAGAGAAGTGCTTCAGGCTCCTGATTAACTTTGTGGCACTTCTCTGGACTCACTCCTACAGGTCCATGTCCTCTGAATGCTGGGGGCCCTGGAGCTGAACTCAGTGCTCCAGGAGGGTCTCAGTGAGAACAGACTAGAGGGAGAGAATCATGCCCCCAACCTTCTGGTCTTGCTCCTTTTGATGCAGCCCAGGATATATTTGCCTTTCTGACTTGCTCATGCTGAGTTTTTAATACAACAACAGCCCCAAGTCATTCACCTCGGAGCTATTCTCATTCCGTTCTCCACCCAGCCCCAACTCAGGTGCAGGACATTGTATGTTTGGTAGCATGATAGGTGAAGTTTCAACACTGCAAATGGTATTTTGTAAGAATCACAGAAAAAAAAAATAAAAGGAGAAAAAGGGAAACATGAGTGGAGCTCAATAGGAAGCTTATTAGAATCATGTTGTCTTTTTCTTTTGTCTTTCATTTCAGTTTATGCAAGGCACACAATGTAAATAAGATCTGTGAAATTGGGTTTTCAGAACCATTACACAAAATATATGCATATGGTAGAACTGCAAAATGAATATTTGTGTACAGGAAGAAGACACAGGATGTAAATGCTCATCCTGTCCATGTGCATCCAACATCTATACTAAAAAGAAACAGTAATTTATTCAGAAACATTCAGTGTATCCTCAACTGCTATGAGTAATACAAATGTTCTACATTCTTGCCAGTGATAATTTTGAAGACAGTTATTGCTGTCTGATAGATAGTTATCAGAAATAACTTGGCTGGATAATGGGTAGACTATGAAATTTATAATTTTTTCAGATGAATTATTTGGTGACTCAGCACTCTCAAAAATGCGGGTATCTAACACAAACAATAGAAATCTTATTAATATTGTATATTTATTCTCATGTTCCTATTCTTAGATGTCTCATTTTGTAACTTGAAGTTAATCTGTAGCTTATGTGTTTTGTTTTTTTTTTTAATGTACTTTCTGTCTGCAAAATTATTCTCTCCTATTTCTTATAACTCATCTTAATTGTGGATATCTCGTAGATAAATGCAATCCGAAATTATGGTATACACAGCTGGAATGGTATTCATTAAAATGTAAGAATTGCAAAATATTCATAAAATATCCCAAGGGACCTGCAAGCATCACTGAACCAACTCCTGTCTTGACACAGAACCACTCAAAATTCAAACCTGTGTCTGAGAGTGTTGTCCAAATACTTCCTGAATTCCAGCTAGGAGCCATGACCACTTTCCTGGAGAGCCTGTTCCATGGCCCAATCACCCTCTGGTGAAGAACCTTATCCTAACATCAACCTGATCCTCCTCTGACACAGAACTCTGATGTTCCCTTGGGTCCTTACTGAAGAAAATGGATAAGCATGTATATGTATATATATATATCTTCAGATTTATTCCTATAATTTATGAGGTGATGGACATCACATCAGATCAGATCTTTTTTTTATTACCTAATGCACATATAAAAAGCAGTGTCCTTCGTTAAAAATATAGATAGATACACACACGTGTAAACTGCTGGAGGCAACACAGTATTTCTGAAACAATAACTACTTCATGTAAGGGAACTTCAGACTTGTTCTAAGTTAAAATATCTTCCATTTTGGTTCTTACAAGATATGAAGTGATACAAGTTCAAGATTATATATGCCATCTGATGAAGTTTTCTTCTAAGACTCAAAGGAGTGCAAAACCTTATCTGGGAACTTAAATTTAGGTCATCACATTTTATTACTTTTATTTCCAAGTGGTCACCTTGTGTTTTTCTGGGATACTTCTGATGTTTTCTCCTTAATAACCCCTCCTTCCCTTCTTTGTAACCAGTCTTCTGGATGCAGTTACTATAATGAAAATTCTAGCTTTATTTTATGGTAAATGTAAAATTTGAAGACAAACATCAAAGAGAAACTCCTGAAAATACTATCCTTGTATGCTACATTAGTTACTGCTTAGGCACCAGTCACAGAATCACAGAAAAAATTAAAGCTGGAAGGAACCTATGGAGAAATCTAGCTCTGATTTCTGCTTTGAATAGGATCAACTTCAAAGTCACTTTAGGTTAAACAAACAGAAGGCTGTGCTACCATTCAGCAAGACCTGGACAGACTGGAGTGCTGGGTGGGGAAGTACCTGATGAGATTCAACAAGGGCAACTGTAGAGTCCTACATGCGGGGAGGAATAACCACATGTATCCGTATACGTTAGGGACTAACCTGGTGGAAAGGAACTGTAGAATAGGACCTGGGTGCTCTGTTGGATGACAGGTTGGCCATGAGCAAGCAGCGCGTCCTGGTGTCCAAGGAGGCCAGTGATGTCCTGGGTGCATTAAAAAGAGTGCTAGAGAGCTATACACTACCAAGGGAGTTTAACTGAGAAGAAAGGTGCTGAAATATAAATAAAATAATGATGTTGAACGTCATATGCATATTCCAATATAATGTTGAACCACAAAGAATATATCAATTATAGTCAAATAAATGGATATTTCAAAAATTCTGAATTTAAAAACAAACCAGAAAAAGACTTGTTAATATTATTATTTTCCAAGGAGGTATATAGCACTCAAACTAATTACGACATTTGAAATGTTCCAATCTTTGTAAGGTACTGCAGGACTAGGAATGGAAATTCAGATGGGGATCAAACCAGATAGCTGGATAGCTGATGGGTGCATTCTGTGGGAATTAAATGGAGACAGAGACATCCTAAGAGTGACAAAAGCCCCTAAACTGTGAGAATGAGAAAAGACAACAGCATAAAGCAGTTTAAAACTGGAGTCCGTCCAGAGCTGTTTTAAGTGAGCCTTTCAATAATGTTGTCAGCTGAGAGACTGATTTGTCTGCTATCTTGTGCACTTAAAACATATCTAAGCCTTAATTTGCCAACTGATTCACAACTGCCATCTGAAGATTTCTCAAAGGATTTTATAAGTCAAAATAATTGTTTAATTTGTAAGACACCATTTCTATGTTGCTTTGAGATTGCCAAGATTTATATTTACATTTCAAAACAGCTAAATATTACAACCACCATTTCATACATAATCTGAGTTAGTTAAATCAAATCCTGTGACAGAGAGACAATTTACTAATTACTTGTTTAAATCCTGAAACTACTTGAAGATAATGTCTGTAAACAAAATATTTTAATCCTGTGGGAAGAAGGAAGTATAATTTAAATTTTCCTATAATGAAAGGACATTTACAACAGATGTGTGTACTACACAGTATGTTTCTTCTGAAAATTGAGGATACAGGTAAATTAACACTGATCACAAGAGATCTATGACTTTTTGTTTGTTTGTTTTTGTAAAAATAATGACCAAAAAAAAAAAAAACAACAAAAAAACACAACATAAAAGTGTAATTAAACTAGAGAAGTTTATGAAACTTAATACTACATTTTAGTCCAAGCTTAAAAACAGTATGATGAGTTTCTGCTTTTGTTACTTTTAATTCCACAAAGTGAATACTATGCGTCCCATACAGTGAATCAAAGAGGAGTTTGTCTTGGTGTATAATTCAACCTTTCCACACATCCTGAAAACAAATTCCAGTCATTACCTTCTTTTGAGTTCTCTTTAAATTAGCATTCTTGAAATCAATAATAACTGATGTCTAGTCAGTATAATACCACTAAACCACTAACCAGAGTTAACAGGTGAATAAAAGCTAACCTAGAGCAACTGTTATTTTCTCCAGTTTTGATGTTACTATCAGTAGCAATCATAGTTTCTATGGTATTTTACTTTTCATCTTATAAAATCTCTACTTTCTAGAATTATGCTACTACTGAGCTTTCAGATAGTAAAAAACAAACAAAACAAACAAACAAAACAGAAGCACTTACAATCTTTCTATTTATTTAAGAATACACTCAAAACTCAAAAGCAGACAAACACAAAAAATTCTGAAGATTTGAAAACTGATTTACGAAATTATTTTTGTGGTGGAAAAAAATTTGAAGTTCTTTTGGCACTTAATTCATGATTTTTAAAATATTGTTTGCTGATATATCTACTTCAATCATAAATTACCAGCTGTTGAAATTGCTAATTAACAAGCTGAAAATTAGAATATCAATGCCATTAAAAATTTCAGGGTGACAGATAAAGAGACAGATATTTTTGAGATTATATATGAAAGACAGTATCTTCAAAAGTATCTTCTGAAAAGTTTCAAGTAACAGTTTGAAGTTTTTTCAGAACAGAACAAAAGACACTTTGATCTCCAGATGATGTTTCTATCACTAGTAGCTACAAAAAAATGATTATACAAATAGCACATCTCATTACTGTGACACACCAGCAGCAGAAGTATTTTAGATGTCTGTTATGACTAAAGAGAAATCAGAAAATGAGAATGTAAAATGTAATTTTGAAAATTTCACTGGAATTTTTTCTGAAATTTAAGAAGAGAGATTTATTTTCCAAACAAATTTTGTCCATGGTTTTCATAGAATTTGTCCTTTGGGAAATATCTTCTTTTTCCACATCATGTTTGAAAGGCGTTGACTTTTTTGTCCTACAAACAGTTTACATACCACTACAAATAATATTCAAGACCAGCTATGAATCACACTCAAAATCAAAAGTGAAGAGCCAAAACAGACTTCAGCTCAATTTCAACTCTTTTCCTAGATAGAAAAAAGCAGAGACAAAAATCTACTTAAATCTTTCTCCTTGTACAACTCTTGTTAGTAACAAGATTTGGGAATGTAAATTTCTGCATGCTGTGATGAACATTTACCACTAATGTCTTATTTGTTTTCTTTATCAGACAATTAGTGTATTATTAAAAATTCACTGCAGGGTCAATCTCCTGCTGATTTTCATAATTAAGTTACCTGCTATCTATATTCAAACTAGGGCATTTGTCAACCATTGAATTCTGTAGGCCCCATTCCATCTTCCCATTTGCATTCATCTTGGCAGGTCAAACTTTGTTAGAAATATTAATGCAAATAGCATTCTTCGTGAGCAGCAACGTTTTTACAATAAGACCATTGCAACAGAATTACAGGATCACAGTCACAGAATTGTAGGGGTTGGAAGGGACCTCCAGAGATCATCCAGTCCAACCCCCTGCCAAAGCAGCTCCCTAGCCCAGGTTGCACAGGTAGGTGTCCAGGTGAGTCTTGAACATCTCCAGAGAAGGAGACTCCACCACCTCTCTGTGCAGCCTGTGCCAGTGCTCCGTCACTGCACTGTGAAGAAGTCCCCACACACATTTGTGTGGAACTTCCTATGCCTCGGTTTGTGGCCATTTTCCCGTCACCACACCCCACTGAGAAGAGTTCAGCCTCATTCATTGGCCTCCTGCGTCTCAGATATTTATAGATGTGGATCAGATCCCGTCTGAGTCTTCTTTTCTCAAGGCTGAACAGACCCAGGTCTCTCAGCCTTTCCTCATAAGGGAGGTGTTCCACACCCTTAATCATCTTTGTAGCCTTCCGCTGAACCCCTTTGAGGAGATCCCTGTCTTTTTTGTACTGGGGAGCCCAGAACTGGACACAATACTCCAAGTGAGGCCTGACCAGGGCAGAGTAGATGGGAAGGATCACCTCCCTCAACCTTCTGGCCACACTCTTTGTAATGCACCCCAGGAACCCATTGGCCTTCTTGGCCACCAGGGCACACTGCTGGCTCATGGCCAGCCTGTCATCCACCAGCACACCTAGGTCCCTCTCCTCAGAGCTCCTCTCCAGCAGGTCATCCCTCAGCCTGTACCAGTGCATGCAGTTATTTCTCCCTAGGTTCAAGACTCTACACTTGCTTTTCTTAAATCTTCTCTGATTAAATGATATCAGGAACACCTGAATTCCAATAAAGCTGGTAAATGAAGTGAGTAAGTTCTAAGGAACATACCCTTCTCCAGATAGATTTAAATTAGAGGTGTGCAGTTTGTCAGTTTGTATGTCAGTCATATACTTTGCATGACGCACCCCATGAAGTTCTAAATTGTTGTGAGAATTGTGAGAAAAAAGACTTCAACAAGAATAAATTCATAAAGGCATAGTGAAGAAATTATGTTATAGCTATAACATTCAGATCAGTACAAATCTCTTAAGACATACATAATTAACAGAGTAACATTTTTTTCTTTTTAGACATCTGGAACTTCTGTTTTATCTGGAATTTATATTTTTTGCTCCGTTCTACATCAACTGAGATTCTAATAGAAACTTCCTTAATGAATAATAAAAGCTNTGATGTTATGATGTGGAATACCAGTACCAAAAATCATAAAACCATGACAGATGAGAAGTTTTGTTTTTGTGGGATTTTCTAGAGCATACAACACCAGTTCCAGAACATTCATTGTTCAATAAGTTCCAATGATTTTTATGGAGGCAAAGAAAGATAAACAGTAATAACTGTAGAGAATCTCAACCCAGAATTATTACACCAGCTCTTTGCTGGTAGATCTTACCAACAGAAGATGAACAAAGCATCTCACCATAAATAAATTACTGAGATAGTGAAAAATATAATAAAAAAAGATATGTATTAATCATAAGCTTATGTAATGCAGTGAAAATCTGTGAATTACCTTTTGACTAAATATAGGCTATAGCAAAGCTCACTGTTCAGTCATTACTGACAGAGAGAGTTGACTAATGACAAGATGCATTACAAATACATATTTGAATGTAGTAATGAATAAACAAATTTCTTCATATTTTGTGCCACATACAGATGAAAAATCAAAATAATTAAATTTTCATAGATAAATAAATAAATATATAAATAAATATGTCCAAAACACAGATATTCAGGAAACTGTTTTAAACTTCTGCAATTAAATCTGTTTTCACTATGCATTTTCCTTTTGAAGTAGAGAATGCCATCAGGAAAACCACTCCTGAGAAGATGAACATCATATTTGAACTAGCCATAGATATTTCTGAAGCAAAGCAAGAAAGTAATTTTTAATTGCAAATTACTTTCTAAATAACTTATCTACTCCTTGCAAAGTTAGTTTAAGCTTTCCTGTTGACTGTATGCTTTCTTTAGGAAGCAATTTATGCCTTGCCGTGACCCTCCCTTATGCTGAAGCTTCTGTTATTTCTTTAATGACATTCTTTATTTTGAACTTAAAAAGCTAAGGTTGCTATCTGTTGAAAAATCAAGCTAAATCTTTTTATTTAAAAAGTAGATGGGGGAAAAGAGTCAAACTGCAGTATAAATTTAAGTGGTAGAGAGTAATAGTAACAAAAACACTACAGCTGTTTCAGGTCTTCCTTTTACATATGTCATTATAACTCTCTTTTTGAGTTCCAATCATTAAGGCCCACTACACAAGGTAAAGGCATAAGGAATTTTTCATGAGAAGTCAGAGGCGACCCTTAAAGATATGTCTAGATGACTATGCATTTGAACTGGCAAGGAGGAAATGATTGACACTCTACATAAATACTTTGAAACCCTAGACATTGACCTGTCATTGCTAGGAATGCTATTATAATAAGTGACATTCTCAGCTAGCTCATATAACATCTAGACAGACCGTTGTTGTTGGTTTTTTTTTGTTTGTTTTTTGCTTTACAAATTCTATCTGCATTGAATTTTAATATGTAATATCTGAAGAAAAATCACAAATGCATAAGGATCTTGTAATTCTTACTATTATTGTTGACAAGGACAGGACTGAGTTTTTTAGTCCAAAACTTAGGAACTGCAGAATTATCATGAGTAGTAAGCAAAAAATATACTATTTTAAAGTGATGCATAAAACTAGGCAAAAAGAATACCTTAACAGTACAAAGCAATGAAAATTATGAACAGTAAATTTTCTTTTGTAAATATAAGCAACAGAAACATGAGCATACATATGAACTGATGTGAGTCTTTGAAACTGTTATTTCCTTTTTAATTCTCAGGAAAATTGTGGTGGTGTTTGTGGGTGATACCAATAGCTTAGAGTTACCCCAAGATTACTGATCAAGAATGCACATACTGGTAGGTAGGTTATTTTCCGAAAACAATGGGTAGTTTATAGCTAGAGATATAATACCTTTCCTGCAGTTCATGTCTTAATCTTAACCTTAATTTAGAACAGCAGAAGATAACTTATTTAAAAGCAAAATACTGTCCTTATCCATCTATCTGATAGAGTTTAACAATATAGTCTTGTCTGACTGCTGTCTGTGAGAGAATTATGCAGATTTTGCTGTATGTTTATAATTATCTTTTTTCAGAAGTGTTCTCTAGAAAGTCCAGAAGGGACAAATTGTACCACGAATTTTTTGTCTGAAGATCAAACAGGTATAAGGAAAGAATACAAGAAAATCATCTTCAATATGTCAGTTCACTTTACTGTGAGAAGCACAGATGAGAATTTAATGTTCTTGGTGAGATCAAAATTCCTTCTAGACAAGTATCTTGCTTATGTAGTGGGCAATCTTGAAAGCTTAGGCAGAAGTGTAAAACAGAGTAGACATACAGAGCAAGCATACACTGCCTCTCAGTGATCTACAGTCTCAGTAATGCTTTCAGACAGACGTAGTTTCATGCTCAGGTAGCATTAGAAGTATCACCTGATGGATGAGGCACAAGAGAGACAATGGTTCAACATGTACAAGTCCTAGATTTGGTTTAGCTTAAAGTGCTTTTTGACTTAAGTCTTTGAAAGTACACTCTGATTTTAAATGCTCATTTCAAAGGATACCAAAAATAGAAGCTTTCCACATCTCCCAGTATGGAAAATTTCACTTCCTCACAATTTTCTCAGCTAAAGAAAGAGGGATAACAGTGTATGACAGTGTTAAAATCCTGGATTTTTTTCTTTTTTTTTCAGAGAAAGAGTTATTATCCTTTGTGAAAACATGACATTTAAATACAGCTAAAGAGCTATCAATATAATAAAAGGACTGTAGCTTATTACAGTTAGAGTTAATTAAATTAATTTAAGTGTGGTCTGTTCTGATGATAAATGCTTGGATGTGAAACTTTCATGGGAGTCTTTGTAAGTGACATAAAATGACTATTGCAGCTGTGACCGATGCCCACTGAAAGCAGTGGACTTCTGCAGTGACTTAATTACACTCAGGATCACGAACTTGGACACCTGTGGCATGTATATTACTTTCTCTAGGATATGAGGACAGTTTTCCTGAATGTACATGTTTATAATGGGCCCCTAAAGGATCACAGCAAACATGTACTTCAGGTGAAATTCTGCAATAGAGGCATGTTAAACTGGTGTGTCTGGATTTCCTTTAACTACCTATGTGGAGAGATTAAAACTATAAAATGAATAGATTTAAAATGTTCTTCACATTTTATTATCATTCTCAGGAGCTCTCTGATCTTAAAAGTTCAGTTTGTCTTCAATGCGTCTTCAAGTTAGTCATCAGAATTGCAATTAGTGGATTACCCTATTGTGTCCATAGATGATGCTAATAAACGTTGCTTTGGAGGCCATAAAAATGTGTCACTGATGTTTAATTGAAAGGGAAGGATAGAGTGCCATTAACCAAACAGACCTTTAGGAGTAATAAAGACCATCTGCCACGTCAGCAAGCACACTCCAGAGGCAGCATTTCACTGTATCTTAAGAATCAATAACGAATGAAACCCACTGTAATTTAAGATTGTAAAGCAGGCAAGTTTTGTCTTTCCTGGCTATTAACATCAGAAGATCAGGAATGCAAGTCTTCAGCAGACAGTTTTGTTCAGATAGTGACTGCTTTTTACACTTTTTTCCCTAGTGGAGACCATTCTAACAGAATAAGAGTGGCATTTTATTACCTAGTTCATTCTCAAGTAAGTATTTTTCATAGGTTGTAAATTAAATAGTTCAAGAATATTTTTTTAACTATATCAAAGGAATTTCCTTTCTATATATGATCATCCTAGATTTTCCATATTCTTGAGCTTAAAGGACTCCATGTCTGTTGATTTCTGCAAGCTGCAACAATGCTAACTCTAATCTTAAATATTTACAGCTGTGTCTCATAGCAGCATCAATTCCTCACACAGGCACCCCAAATAACCAACTAGATTTGCAAGCTAACCAACATATTGATATATTCAGAGACAGCCAACCGTCTGTGCTCTGACAAATCATAAAGTGAGCTGTGACATATTCCTATATTACAATAAAGAAGTTATCTATCAAATGGTAAATTTTTATGACTACTACTGCCTTGTTCTCACCAAACATTTGCTCTCCATACCTTCAAAGTGCAATGATAAACCAGGAAGTTCAGGACAGCTTATAGAAGAAGATACAGCAAATTGCTTGTTTTTAGCCAAACATAGATGTAATTTTACAGACCAGAAGTTTGTTACAGGCTGAAAGAAATCTTCTGAGAAATATAACTGCTACAAATGCCTGTCAAAGAGCCTGTAAGAGTGTATGCATAACATTTACTTGTGAATGACTGTTTGTAATACTTTAAAAGCCATTTGAAGGGCAAAGCAAAAACTGACAAATGAAAGAAACATGAGATAGATGGATACCAGACACCATGCTGAATCAAGGCTGAATCAGGGCTGCTTTGAACAGCTCTGTGGGCACCAGAATGTTCTCATAACTAGTTTGTACCAAACTCTGAAGTAGTCCTAGGAAGACTATCAGGATGTGCACAGGCATTATAATGTCTCTACGATCATACTTATTCTCTATGAAATAGCAAAGGAGATGTTTTGAAAGTTTACAGAAGCAAAGTGTTTGCAATCACCATAAATATTCACTGAAGCAATGGGTAGCCAGTGTTTCTCAATTACTACACAAGTACACAAAGCCTGGATACTGCAACTGGTTTCATTTGAGTGAAATACAATTGTATAAACTTCTAAGTTTTAGATAAGCACTTTATTTACCAATGACAAATAAATTTGATTTATAATCAGTCAATAAGTCACAAGTGTTCTTAACTGAAAAGTATCTGGTCCACTGTCGTGCTGTCTTCCATAAAAGAAAAATGAATACTTTTTCCCTGAGAGTTTGAAGCAATAAAAAGGCAGCACATTTTGCAGTCAAATAACTTAAGTCTTTTAGGTCTTTTCTTTTCTCCCATGAGTTCTTTGTAACTTCATCAAAAGAAAGAACAGAAGGAAAAAATAACTCAGAGGAAAAGAAGAAAATAATCATTGCTGACCAACTTCACCATTATAAGACAGAGAATGAAAGAAGAGACTATCAGATAAATTTTCTTATTTTTTTTTCTCCTGGGGAAAAAGATTTTAATGTTATACTTCCAAGAGGAAAAAAGCCTGAGCCAGCAGACTGGTAGTACAATAGTTTTTAAGGTTTCCCTGGGGATTCTAGAGAAGAGAAAATAGATTTAATGGGTGGTATATCTGTGTAAAGAAATTGTCTAGACTTTTATCCAATGCAAATTCAAGTCCACGCTAACTAGTTAGCCCTCTTTGGGTACTTCCAGCTCAGAAGAGTCCTGAACCTAAGTATGCAAGAATAAAACAAAGAATAGTACAGTACACAGAAAAAAAATGCCAAATCAGGGTCTTTAAGAAGCCTCCATGTCTCCAGACATTGAGCCTTTCGTCTGACTTGGCTGTTGAAGGAGGAATGAAACAGTATGAACCAATTTTTTAGGAGAGCACAACATGTTTTCTGTTGCTTGTTCTCATTCTGCCTTGGAAGAACTGGCTGTAACCTTTAAGGCCAAAGGAGGGGTATCTGCATGCAGACTATCCCTCAATCCATATCACATGTATTACAAAAATACTGAAGAATGTATGTTTCCTTAATACATGCAGAAATGTAAAGATTTTTGCCAGAGAGAATTTTATGGGATAAACAATTGTATTACATTACAGTGGAGCAATCAGACTACTCAATCCTGGAAGCCTGTCTTTCTTCCTTGATTATACAATGGCCACTGCAGTAAAGAAACATATTCTTGTTCATAAGTATTGAAGAGGTTAGGAATGTCTGTGAATCTGACTTTTCAACATTAAATATTGAGCAGACCAAATGTCAAGGACAACAATAATCCAGCAGAAAAAGCATTAACAATTGAGATTTCAAAGCTGTGGAGTGCACAGAGATTAAATCAAAAGATAGTTTCTCAAATATATGAGATGAGAAAAAGAAAAAGTAACCTGCAAAGGAAGGAAAAATATCTGTGAAGTTTTCCTATCCAGTTGAATTTTAGAGATGTAGAAAGAACTAAATAAACTGAAAGGTTTTATGGGATCTTAGAGGATTATTTAGGTTCTTGCTGCCTGATGATAACATTGGTTATGATGCTGAGTCATTATAGATATATTGCTGCAATAATATCACAAGATTGCCTGATAAACAGAAATACTGTTTCTGTTGCTGGATGCTGTGCAAGCAGCTTTTTGGTTAGCTGGAAATTAAAGTGAGTCCCACAGAATAGAGGATCTTGAGGAAATACAGTCAGAGATAAGCAACCTCATGATAAAGAGAATGAAAGTACTTGATTTAAGTTCAAAGAACAAACAAGCACATCCATACGCAAACACAAGTAGCATGCAGTCACACTCAAGAGATTTAATGGAAGAAAGGTGGAGGAGGGAAAATAGGAGGCCACAGTTCAATGGAGATCCTTAATTGATTAGAATGCCCACAGCAGTAAGAGACAACTGGAGGAATCAATTAAATATTACAGATGAGTTACGACAAGCATAAAACTCTTAAATAATAAAACACAAGCAAAGAGCTAAAATGAAATTTTAAAAGAACCAAGAAAATGAGATATGTTAGAGGGTTGCTTTGTGCCTCGCACCCTCAAATTTTTCTTTCTCCACACACTGCATTTCTTGGATTTAATACTGCACTTCTTTGTGAAAATTAAAAGAGCACATTATAATAACTGTAATGTTCAATATGATCATCACGTTCAAGCATATCAGGAAGAGGTGTACTGCTTTCTCTAGCTCAGTCTCCTCTGGTCACGGGAGGAGGAAAAACTTTCAAGTGAAATACGGTTTAACAAATTTACATAATAAGATTCTGTATCACCCCCTCACACAGAAGCCATAAATTGGTTCAAGCTTGCTATAAGTTATCCTAACATAGTTATATACTAACCACTGACATTTTCGCTAGAAGTAACTCATAGTAAGATTTTATAAACATTCATGAATCTCATGGGGGACTGGCAGGCGTTTCTAACTCGAGTAGAAAGGCATTAGAGACCGTTAGCAAGCTGTGTTGAGACATTATACGCACAAGTTAATTTCATCATGTTGCAGAAGTCTTCTGGCAACATCTGAAAAACTATATTTTACATAATACTGGTTTACATAGATGGATGAGGGTAGGTTTGGGATTGTTTTCAAGTGAAATGGGACAAACACAGGAACATATATGTAGTTATGCTGCCTCTATGATAATACAACATGCAAATAGTTTATCCTGGAAAACGTGTCTACAGTATGCACAATAAGACTATCAAATTAGTTCCACTGTGTACTTATCACAGAGCATTTCAATGTCACAGTGAAATTTCAAGTCATTTTCTCTATCATGTTGCGATAATTTACATTGAAACACGTATATTTTTTCATTTATTTACTGCAGGAAGCTAAAGTCTGTATTAGAAGTTGCATTCAGCCTTCAGTGGTTACTAGCTCACATGAATAGAAAATTTGTAAATGGTTTTAATTGCATCACACAATCTTTAGCTGAAGTCAATTGATGGTGTCAACTGTTTAAAAAGGACACCATCAGAATACTTCAAATTTGTGTGAAATTTCAGTCCTTTTTTTATCAATTCTCAGTTAATTTGTCTGTAGGGAAAAATAACTTTAAATTTCATTAAAGAAACCTTGAGTTGCACAAGTGTTTAGTCACGACTAAGGTCACATGAATTATGTCACCATTCCCCTGAGTCTTAATGCAGAAACAGACTTTTTGGGGGGAATTTCAGCTGACATCTTATTTCAGCTTATTTCATCAAGTACTTCATGCAAAGTAAATACAAAACTTTATCAGTTTGCGTGAGTAGCTATCATTACACTATCTTTTGAGAGAGGAAGAATTAAATACTCTTCCTATCAAATATACACTATAATTTACTAGTCCCTTGTGCACTCTCACACATACACAAAAATCATTGCACAATCTGTACACAAATCTATACATTTTGATCATTGAACAAAATGAGTAGGTACCATGGGATACTTTTGCACTGAAAATAATGCCTCCTACTTATTTCAATGGAAACTAGGATTCATATGATTTACAGAGCAAATCCACAGCTACAAAACACTATTTTACAACCTAGTTACCTCTATTAGCTATGTAATAGCTAATCCATCCAGTCCAACCCCCTGCCAAAGCAGCTCCCTAGCCCAGGTTGCACAGGTAGGCGTCCAGGTGGGTCTGGAACGTCTCCAGAGAAGGAGACTCCACCACCTCTCTGTGCAGCCTGTGCCAGTGCTCCGTCACTGCACTGGGAAGAAGTTCCCATACACATTTGTGCGGAACTTCCTATGCCTCAGTTTGTGGCCGTTTGCCCTTGACCTATCACCACTGAGAAGAGTCCATTGGCCTCCTGCTCCTTAGATATTTATAGACGTAGATCAGATTCCCTCTGAGTCTTCTTTCTTCAAGGCTGAACAGCCCCAGGTCTCTCAGCCTTTCCTCATAAGGGAGGTGTTCCATGCCCTTTATCACCTTTGTGGTCCCCCATGGGACTCTCTCCAGGAGATTCCTGTCTTTTTTTTACTGGGAAGCCCAAAAATGGACACAATACTCCAAGTGAGGCCTGACCAGGGCAGAGTAGAGGGGGGGGATCACCTCCCTGGACCAGCTGGTCACACTCATAAAGAACACTGGTGGAGTGTTACTCTGTCTCTGCTTCTGCTGTTGAAATGCACCACCCACAGCCTCACTGTGTTCACATCACTTTTTAGTGCCCATGAATGTTCAGAAAATATCTATAAATGCCAGTGGATGCCCTTTTTTTCTTCATGGAGGAATTCAGTGACACACCTTTGCTTCATACTCACTTGCATGTCAGATGCCATTATGTCAGACTGCCCTTCTGCTGCCATCTCTTACATGGCAACAAAATGTAATGGAATACTGGGGGAAGATTCAACCTCTACTGCCATACCACCAACATCCACCTCTGAAATTGTGGGGCCAAATAATAAAATAGGAGGCATTACTTTCAGAGCAGTCCTTGTAAATGTGTACTTATTCATGTCTGAATACCAGAAAGTTCTTGCCCCAGTAACATGAGTATACTAATATACTTGAAAGGGTTAATGCACTGGACTGTTACTGCTAACCCACATGTGTTAGGTATTCTTCATGAGATTCACTTAACTAAATTCATTGGAATAAAATAGCTCACTTGTTAAAACCTATTATTTCAGCCAGTTAATATAAATATATCATTGGTGAATTTTTGACTGATTCCTGATACCTGAAAGTACAAGCTTTGTTTTCAAGATATTTTAACTATTGCCAAAGACTACCTAGAGAAGGAGGAACTTAAATTATTTCCTTCTGATAAAACCCAGATTATTCATCCTCAGAGTACACGAACAAGTGTGATATTCTCCACACTAACTTATTCAATATTTTTCTGTCTCTTTCTATCTGCAGAGACAAACATATCAACAAGAAGGACATCAAGAAAGACATAGACATACGTACTTAGTTTCCATTTTCTTTTCTTCAAAGATTTTCAGGGGAAAAAATAAATCTCTATTACATTTCATTTTATTTTCAATCTTTTCCTCAGCTGGGTAGCTGATATTCATGCCTGTGAAATGAACAGTAATATAAATTCTACTTCATACTGCTAATCTTCCTATGGTAAAACTTTCCTGTTTCCTGATTTACTGACGTGTCCAAACATCATAATGTCAAGGCTGTCT
Source organism: Odontophorus gujanensis (assembly GCA_013399175.1). Taxonomy (NCBI): domain Eukaryota; kingdom Metazoa; phylum Chordata; class Aves; order Galliformes; family Odontophoridae; genus Odontophorus; species Odontophorus gujanensis. The sequence continues at coordinate 17,754 of VXAB01008226.1, read as the reverse complement.
TATTATGTATAGGAGGAAATGATCTCTCATTTGCTAGCGCCACATAACTATTTGGTGGTTTGATCATGTTCATATATTGATTTATTGAAGCCATGGATAAATTATTTATTTTTAATATACAAAAATTTTCCTCCTTCCTTATCCTTGTATAAAAGATGTTCAGATGTGTACTGAAGAAGAAAAAAACAAACAAAAACAAAAACCTGAAATTCTCAAAAAAAGAAAAATATCCTCAACTGTCTTGTTTAATTGTGGGGTGGAACTTCACTAATCCATGCAATTCAGACTAGTTACACTTTGTTATTTTCTCAAGATGATGGATGTGGGAAAAATGTGTATATTTTCCATGTAACATTTTGTTACAGGGTTTTAGTTTTGTTAAATTATTTACTTTCATGTGTGTGTGTGCTTTGTTTTGTTTTGTTCCTTTTGGAAATGAAAGAAAGGTAGCAAGTCATAAAACAGACAACCACTGAACCATATGTAATAAACAAATATTTACATGACAACAACAGTGGAAGCATTGAAAAGCCAGTATTATTGCAATTAGTGAGCTCTGTCTGGTATAAGGAAAGTGCTTTTCACTCATGTGGAAGACCTCTGAATCAAGCCATGTAGGCATTACAGGCACTGCAGACAAAGAGCTCAGCATCATTTAGACTGGTAACAGAGTATAGGTGCCAGTGTAAGTGGACTCAATATTCAGGGCCTTTGACCTGATGATATATGGATCAAAATAGCTCACTTACTCTTGAAGATCAAGATCCAGAAACAGCCAAAGAAGGATCTTACAGATACTGAAGGTTTTTTTAGTACTGCACAGATAGATTGCTATGCTAGCACTGAGTTTTCTTCTAAAACTTAAAACAGGTTACTGTCTTCCTTGTTTATGTCTTAAGTCTTGAAGTCTAAGCTTTTGTTTGTGAAGGAGTTTCAGCTCGTGTGTTAAGAAAGGACTGGTAGTTAATATACTAGACTTGAGGGTGGTCTCTTTTAAACATTCTTATTGTATAGAAAAGATTTGTATTGCACAAAGCTTCATGTCTTAAAGACAAGAAACGAAAAAGAGTGCTTATGCCTCATTATGAGACCATGTCCTGGACAGAACTCAGTCTTGCCTCTTGCCCTCCTTGTGACTATCAGTGCATTAAAACACAAATAGGTAATGTGTAGAGTAATGAGAACTTAGAACTTGGCTGTCTATAAGTGTCTTTTGAGGAATATTTTCTTTTACCATTATTTAAATGTTATCATCATGAATTGTCAGCAGAAAAAGATAGAAAACTTATTTCTCTGCAGATCTGTAACAAATGCATCTCTTTGAGTAGTCTTACCCAACATCTTATTGGCTGGTTTAAAAAAGTACAGATAGGTTAGTAGTTCTAGGGCTTTTTTAATTTCTTTTCAAAAGTATCAATTCTAAATTTACTGGAAAGAAACCCAGGTATCTAAAAGTACTCAGGGTGTGCTCTAAACTGTAAGTTATATCTGTCCCTTTTTCCCAACTGGCCAGCAGCTTACATTCCTTAGATTTTCCCTACAAAGGATCCTAACATACATTTTTCTTGAAGTCTAGATTATGTATTGCTCATACTTGATAGCAGATACAACTTCAGGGTTTTGCTTGCCCATTATAAAAGAGGGAAGAATAATTATTTTCTTTATAAAAGAATTCTGAAGGTTGTGAGACAACCAGACATTGCATAAAGGAAACTGAAATAAGAAATGGAAGCACACCACTAACTTCTATCTACAGACTTAATGTCTTCATTTTACCTATTGTGTTTCTGCTGTAAAATCATCTGTCATTTACTTCGCACCCCCTCAGATGTCCTCCAGGTGCCCTGAATGACTATTTCCTCATGCTAACTCTGGATGATAGTCTTACTTCTCCAATCTCTTGCTGGCACACATCGTTATTAAAAGATGATTTATATGGTGGAGCACAGTTTCAGTAGTGTAGGAAAAAAAAAAAAACAGCTCTTGGGCAGAGCTTTGGGAAGAAGACTAAAGAACTTAAAATGGATGATGCTCAAGGCAAGTTAAAATAGTTAATGGGTGAGATGTTTCAAGCAGTGTGCGTGGACTGAGCTGTGAGGCTGCCAAAGTCATTACATTTTTATTGTTTCATTCATAGAAGTAATCTCTAATCCCAGAGTTTATAGCTGTATTCTCCAGCTGATGACCTGCTGGTCATAAGGAGTTCAATGTGTAGAAACGTGAAGGTCAAAAATATCTAAGGAAGTCTTTTTCAGGGAAATTATTCCTGGTACATTTATTTAATGGGAGTGTTCACCTTACAGGCTAAAGAAAGAATCAAAGAAATCTTTTCCAAGTTTCTGAAAAAGACATGAGATTAAATGGACAAGTCACACAAAGCATAGTATAAGCCTGTATTTTCTCCCTCTTTTCCATTCTTATTTTTTATACAGTTAACCAAGAACACATGCTAACTAAAGGAAAAAAAAATTAATACATGAAAGAGGTGACAACTTTTGAAAAGATTTATATGTCATTTTCAGTGACTAGTTTCTTTGTTGTTTTCTGAATAGCTCAATTACTACTCCCATCTCATACCAGGAATGTAATTCTTTTGCTTGTCTGAATTTACAAACCCTTCCCACACAGGCTCAAAATTTAAGATAAGGATCAGGTGATTTGAAACATTTATCTTGTCTGTTGACAGAGACTTTCCAGAATATTTTCCCTCAACAACTATTGAATATACAATTTTAACCCACAAAAACATATGATATGATTAACCATAGACCCAAATAGAAACTTAACTCTTCTATTGGCAATATATGCATTGCATCAATCTGTTACAACTGTATTGTTAAAAAGGCTACTAAAACATGATTTATTCAGAGAAAGAGGCAATGGGCACAAGCTAAAACACATAAAATTCTTCCTGAATACAAGAAAATGCTCTTAGTTTGAGGATTACTGACCACACACATGTTATCCATATTAGGGACTGTGAAGACTCCATCACTGAAGATATTCCTACTGGACACATATCTTGAACAATCTTTTGAGTCCATTCTTGAGCAGGAGGAGGTTGACTTAATGATTTACAGAAGTGGTTTCCCACCTCAGCTGTTCTGTGAAAATATTCAGAAATCCACTGACCTTATCACCGTATCAAAATGTAGTTGGAAAAGTTGCTTCTAAAGAAATATAAACCAAGCACCCTCTTGAACAGTTCCTCAAGATGTATTTCCATACTTGCAAATGTACTCTTTGGTCAATCAAATTTCCACTGTCTATGACAAAGACAATACACAATAGGTTTGTTGAAATCACTTGAAAAAGAGCGATTGTATGTATTCAGATATGCCACGCCAAGTAAGTAAGTAAGTAAGTAAACAAACAAACAAACAAACAAATAAATAAATAAATAAAACAGTCAAGGACTTTGACTTTGGTATAAGTGTAACAAGTTTTCCCAACAGTTTCTCTAAACATCTGGAAGCCCTTCCCCATCTTCTTTTATGTTTGTGGAGGGGCTTGGTACCATCAGGAATATTTTGAATCCAGTAAGCAAACTCTCACAGAATTAACTCTCAAGGATAGGTGATGACCTTGTACTTTGCTTCTGAGAAGCTGAGATATTCTCTGCAACAGCCCTCGTGGGACTCAGCCCTATATAACATCGGCTATAGCATCATCAGGTTCTTAGATGTCACTTTGAATACTCATCATGTTTGTAGAACAAATGTTAGTAGCTACTTCATTCGGGCCATGTGGATAAGGATGCTTGGCTACCTGTTAAAAAAAGCATAGAGAACTACGTGGATGAAAAGCACATATAAGAGGATGATATTATTTTTGCTAGAATTCAGACAAACACCAGCTTTTCATTCCCTATTTTCAAATTCAATTCTAAAACTTGTCACATTTGTATTACAGATACCAAATCACATCTATCAGAAACATCAAAGCTCCATATATTTGATTTTAAGTGTTAGCTTGATAAGCAATATTTTTCAGAATTAGTTCTGATTCTATTCTAGACAAATTTCAAACCTCATTAGTGACAGTGTTTTGGTAGATTTTATCCTTCCTTTGTATTTTGTTTTTTGTCTCTCCCTCTCTCTCTATTGCAACACATCTCACTCTCCTTTAATTTATGTATAGTTGCACCCAGCCTCAAAACATCATTAAGTTGATAGGTCACATTTTAAATTAAGTTTGTCAAGTAAAAGTGTAATTTAGATCCAATAAAACAGTTATTACCACTTTTAATTAGGAAAAGATGGAGTCAGGTCTGTCTGAGACATAACCATGTAGAGAGCCATCTAGATTTTTTTCACTCAAGTTGTGTCACTGATTATTGCAGTACTTCGATTCAAATTCAGCTGAGGGTGCATTCTTCTGTCAGCAGAACAAACCTCAATTAAAGTAAAGATATTTGGAAATTATAGTTTCAAGTGTTCAGCAGATCTTGAATCTTAGTTGATTGTAATGGTGCTGTCTCAGATTTAATAAATGTCGGAGTCCCCTTTGAAAGTGTTTACAGAAAAATTTTGCAGCATCCAAGATCAAGCTATTGGGATGAACACTCACACTGATCAGTCTAAAAGCAATGGATTCTTTTCCCTCTGGTTGGTTAGTCACACCTGTCAGTCACTGAACAACAACATATTACCTGTTTGTACCTGTCAGTCTAAAAGGTAAACACAGGCACAACATTCAGTCTTCTATGAAAAGAGAGATACAACTGGAATAGAAGACTTAAATACAGGTATGGGACAGAATGTTCAGGATATAGCTACATATAGTAGGATGTAGGTGTCAAATTTGCAAAACATCCACATATGCTAAATCTGCTTCTGATGAGAGCTACTGCTCCTCTTTATTGTATCAGCATGTTGATTATTTACTGAGGAAACTAATAGAGATACTTTGGAAATGTATACTAGTTTTCAAAGTGATACAGTGTTGGTTTGGGAGAATGGTTCTGACGTCCTGTGCACAGATTTCAGATTAGTGTAGTTGAACAGAGATTAATAGCATAAGCCCTGAATCACAGCATGGCAGAAGGAAACCTGGCCTGTGTTGTACTCTAGTCTCACTCAGTTGTTTGTTATATGCAATGTCTTTGTTGTAATCCACAAAATTATTCTATGTTTGTGAGTGCAAAACAAGAACACTTCATTTTGTCAGAAAACTAAATGGCAAAGCGAAGAAGAAAACATTAGTATGTAAATAAACAATACTCTGAGTACTGAGTACTCTGCTAGCAGGTCAAGGAAGGCGATCCTGCTTCTATTCAGGTTGCTGAGCATCACCTGGAGTACTGTGCCCAGATGTGGAATCCTCAGTGCAGGAGAGACATGGACCTGTTGGAGCACATCCAGAGAAGAGACATCAAAATTATCCAAGGGATGGCACATATCTCCTTTAAGGACAGGCTGAGAGAGCTGGGGCTGTTCAGACTGGAGAAGAGAAGGCCCCGAGGAGATCTGAGAGCAGACTTTCAGTAACTAAAGGGGGGCTAGAGGAAAGAATGGGACAGGCTCTTTAGCATGGTCTGTTGCAGTAGGACAGAGGGAGATTGCTTCAAACTAAAAGACAGGTGAGTTAAACTGGATATAAGGAAAAAGTTTTTTTATGATAATAGTAGTGGAGTCCTGGAGATTGTTGCCCAGAGAGGTTGCTCGAATACTCCATCCTTGGAAACATTCAAGGTCAGGCTGAACGAAGCTCTCAGCAACCCAATCTGGTTGCAGGTGTCCCTGTTCTTTGCAGGGGAGTTGGACTAGATGACCTTTAATGATCCCTTCCAACTCAAACAATTTTATGATTCTGTGATTTTATTATATGAAATAAAATACATATCTAACGTGTGAAATACTTAGTTAAAAGGTATGGTAGATAACATTTTTTTTTTTAAGAATGAACAGTTTTAAGAATGCTATCTGGAATGGTCTTTTCCACTGTAAGGGAAAGACAATTTCCTATCCTATCATGCAATTTTATTTAACATCGGTTGGCTTTTTTTCTCTTTGGCAGTACATTTTATATACATATACACTCATATAGATAGCTATAGAAATATATATAGATGCACACATATAGATATATATACTTATCTATGTGTGTATACAGAGAGAAGGAGAGTGTACTTTCCAAAGTTTTTTTCAAAGGACTGAGTGGTAAATGTCAGTATTTTAAAAATCTATGTATTTTTTGTATATCTTGAGTCACCAGATATTCTTGTTATCTCATATTTTCCATACAGCTGCTTCTTAAAGTATTAGAGTGGCAGGGTTATGTGCTATAGCAGTTCATCTGTAATGGGAAGTGATCAGCTCACCTCTATAATTGCTTTTCTAGAGCTTCAGGCATAGATTTGCCATGAACCTTTAATCCCCTCTCATACACTATCCACTATGTCTTGTCTTCTGCTTCATTCCTGCAGCAAAGGTGCAATTCACTTCTTCAGCATTGTATAGCAACTTCTTGGCCCCAGACTCATACATACTGGATGCAGTAAATCAGCAACGAGCAGAATTGTTTCCCAGGTGTATAGGATAGAATGTTTTTCTTCAAAGTAAAACCACATACATTCCTCCTGGGTAGCATATACCCTGACACTGGGAGAGATCCTTTTCATAGAAAAACCTTAGTATGTGCCTCTGTTTGACGAATATATATGAATAAATAAATGAATAAATAAAACAGCCCACAAAACAACAGGAAGAAAAAGAGGGAAGGAAGGAAGGAATTCGGAAGGAAGGAAGGAATTGGAAGGAAGGAAGGAATTGGAAGGAAGGAAGGAAGGAGGGAAGGATGAAAGAAAGGAGAACAACAGTGAAAAGGCAGGGTGGAGGAGCAGGAGGAGGGAGCCGGCCCGCAGCTCCTGGCCAGCTCCCGGAGCTCCTCCTGTAGCAGCAGAGCTGGAGCTGCGCGCTGGGGGCGCCGCNAGGAAGGAAGGAAGGAAGGAAGGAAGGAAGGAAGGAAGGAAGGAAGGAAGGAAGCACTGATTTTTCTTTCCTAGTGTACCCTGTAATTATTTTTATTTTTTCTGGAATTTTCAAGATCATATCCCTACGGAAAAATATACAAACAATATAAGCACTTAGTGATGCTCTCCTAGTCTTCAGCAATTTGTGGATTAAAGGGACTTTCCTCATGTTTTCACTGATAATATGTATCTTTATTCTGTATATATCTTATGTATCATTGCTTTAATTTTTACTATTTGTTGAATTGCCAAGGATTATGTTTTAGGGCTTTTTTTTTTTTTTTTCAGGGATGAGGGATTGGGCTTGGGATTCTTTATGCTGTTAACATCCATGCTAAAAATTTTGTGAAATTAAACAAAGCCAGGAAATATTCCTGAATCTGGAACTAGATCATCTGTCATACTGCTATAACTGTCCCTAGCACAGTTTTGGCTTGTACCAATTAGAACCCTCTCACATAATTCCAAGGGACAATTTTGGAGTTAGACACAAGCTATTTTCCATTTCCAATAGGTAGTTTGGATGCAGTCACTCTGTCTTGGAGGCTATGGGAGTTTAGTACAAATACTAGCAGTGGTTTGCCAGCTAGCTTATGTGACAAGAAAAAGTGCCCCAAATACAACTATATCTAGCATGTTTAGTCTAAGCATCCTGATATATACAGCAAGGGATTCCATGATTTGCTCTTGACTTACTCTAACAACATTTTTTTTCTAATTGTTTCAAATCTACCATCAGATATATATTTTTTTATATTTCATGTTCTCTAATTCTTATTTACTCTTGTTCCTGTAATTGCTAAGCTAGATAAGCAGAAGTGGAAAACAGCTGCATTATTAAGAAATAGTTGAATGACCAGATCTGTGACTAATGCAGCAGAAAACTAAAGCCAGATGAGTTACTTTTACTTAAACAAAGTGGATTCACTAAGTTGTTACTGTTAGCAAAAATGTAATGAGAAATTGTTCAGATGTGTAGCATATGAGGATATTTACAACTTATCAGGATAAACAACTGTATTTATTAAAGGACAAAGTAAATGCCTTTGAATAAGTATGTGTCTTTAAAAGCATGCTAGCACACAGATAGATATACTAATTCAGTTAGAAAATATTTGGGACATTTTATTCAAAATATGCTTTCTGAAGTTCAGCCTTCAGATATATTAATTTGGAGGACAGCCAGTCTCTCTGATCCTATTAACCACATTTGAAAACTTCCATATGACTGAAAAAGTATAAGAACCATACCAGATTTCAGAATAATAATAAGAGAACTCTGTAAGTAATTCACCATCAAAGAATTATGAAGTCTTCTACCAGATGGAAAGTGAAGTGGGTTGAGAACTGGCTGACTGGGAGAGCTCAGAGGGTTGTGATTGGTAGTCCAGTTGGAAAACTGTACTGAGCGGTGTTCCTCAGGGGTTGATGCTGGTCTGGTCCTGTACAACATCATCTTCATCAATGATCTTGATGAGGGGTAGAGTCCACTCTCAGCAAGTTTGCTGATGATACAAAGTTGGAAGGAATGGCTGACACGTCAGAAGGCTGTGCTGCCTGGACAGGCTGGAGAGTTGGGGAAAGAGGAACAACCCCTTACATAAAGGGTTGTTAAGCACTGGAATAGGCTCTCCAGGGAGGTGCTTGACTCACTATCTCTGGATGTGCTTAAAAACCGTTTGGATGTGGTGCTCAGGTACATGATTTAGTGGAGGGTTGTTAGAGTTAGGGTGGTATGTTTAATGATCTTTAAGGTTGTTTCCAACTTAAGCGATTTTGATTCTATGAACCAGATGAGGTTTAATGACAGCAAGTGTAGTCTTGCACCTAGGGAGGAATAACAGCATTCACTGGTTCAGTCTGGGGGATGACCTGCTGGAGAGAAGCTCTGAGGAGAGGGACCTAGGTGTCCTGGTGAATGACAGGATGTCCATGAGCCAGCAGTGTGCCCTGGTGATCAAGAAGGCCAATGGGATCCTGGGTTAAATTAAAAAGAGCATGGCAAGCAGGTTGAGGGAGGAGATCCTCCCCCTCTACTCTGCTTTGGTCAGGCCTCACCTGGTATATGGTGTCCAGTTCTGGGCTCCCCAGTACAAAAAAGACAGGGATTTCCTCAAAAGAGTTCAGCGGAAGGCTACGAAGATGATAAAGGGCGTGGAACACCTCCCTTATGAGGAAAGGTTGAGAGACCTGGGTCTGTTCAGCCTTGAAAACAGAAGACTCAGATGGGATCTGATCCACGTCTATAAATACCTAAAGAGCAGAAGGCCAATGGACTCTTCTCAGTGGTGATAGGTCAAGGGCAAATGGCCACAAACTGAGGCATAGGAAGTTCCGCACAAATGTGTGTGGGAACTTCTTCCCAGTGCAGTGACGGAGCACTGGCACAGGCTGCACAGAGAGGTGGTGGAGTCTCCTTCTCTGGAGACAATCCAGACCCGCCTGGACGCCTACCTGTGCAACCTGGGCTAGGGAGCTGCTTTGGCAGGGGGTTGGACTGGATGATCTCTAGAGGTCCCTTCCAATCCCTGCAATTCTGTGATATCACTAAACCAGCATCATCAGGAGACAGAAGTAGCCTGCTAAATCTGACCTGAGCAGTTCCAGGTATATCCATTTCTTTCACAACTGGATGTTTGATGCACTTTGACACAAGATCTCACTGTTGATAGGTGTATCCCCAGCCTGGAAACTGTTTCTTAAAGAGATGAAAAGTCAAGAGTTGCCCACCATGCCCATAACTGTTACACTCACAATGCATAAAAAACTACAGTGTCAATCCACAGTTTGGGTATGAATATTAACAAATGTGCACACTAATCCATTGCACTCACCACAGATCTTTCCATCTGCCGTTCTGCTCTGTATTAAAATAAGGGATTGTGTATTTTGTCAAGCACAAATCATGAAATAGAGTAACATAATCTACTTCATAAGAATAATAACATAAGCATAATCTACTTCAGTGTTCTTCTCATCACCTCTCAGTTCCACCAGAATAATGGCAAAGTTTACATTCACCTGTACTAAGGATCACTAGATTATTAGTATCCTGCACATTAAAATAACCACACCACTTCTCTGTGGGGCTCAGTAGCATGTATGTATATATGACATGCAGTTAAAAGGCTGAGATCCAAAAGCATACTGTCTTAATAGTCAGGTACAGAGAGAAAGAACCTACTAATTCTCTAAGGAATTAATTTCAGAATGTCATCACCCTTATTGTTTAAACTTTTGATCTTTTGAACTTATTTTTTCCTTAGAATGTAAATGGCTTCATTCTGGTTTCAGTTTTTAGCCTGGCATTTTTATGCCTCCCTCCATTTAAGCATGCTGACTTTGCTCTCCTAGCTGCCACTGGTAAACAGAAAAATGAAAGAAAGACCCTGACCCTGTGATTTCATCAGGATTGAGAGAAAGTAGAAACTGAGCTGGTTAAGATTTAAAAAAAGAAAAAAAAATTGGAAAAAAAATAGGAGTTCACCCATTCAAGCACAAATATCTTCAATAATTAGCAATAACAGCAAGGGGAATACAATTACAGGCAGACCAAATTGCTTTTTATTTAAATGTTCTCTTTTTAAAATGTATCCCAGTGTGAAAGTCCCTCTTTAAATTAGTGAGAGCATGCATAATCTCAATGTCTCCACTGGGGGTTGTAGGAATATATGTTCTCTCACTTCCTTAGTTGTGCATTTAGGGGATTAGAACAAAATTATACAGCCCTGGGTATTTTATAATGACAGATATCAATAGTAATTTAGCTAATTGAGTGTATTCCAGCTTTATTTTAATTTACTGGTGTTTTTCACTTCATTCTTCGTTATTTAGTTCTGCCTGAGCTTTCTATTACAACTATAAACCTTGACCCTGCAAACTTGCTCATAGAAACAGACTTCTCTTACCATATGAGGAAACAGTTATATAAGTAGATCTGTAATCATCAGAGAACACTTAAGAAACTAGGGCAAAGAAATGCCTGTCTCAGTTTCTAAAACTTTTTAATCTACCAAGAAAACAAATTGAAGAACTCTTTCAGTAAAAAAAAAAAAAAAAAAGAGTTATTTTTAAACCTTAGGTAGTTTCAGTTTTGTTCATCTCATTCAACTTTGAGCTCTGCTGTTCTGTATAATAGAAAATTAAACAACTTGAGTCAAAATACTGTTGATCTTCCACATTCATCATCAGTCAAAGGAAGAAATCTTCTGCTTATTGAAATTTACAGTTTCTGCCAAGTTCTGGTAAAAAAAAAAAAAACCAAAGAAATTCCCATTTTGAGGATTTACTGAATACTTTGAGCACACTGCAACACACCTGAAGGTAATGATAAAATCTAATCAAAGTTACCACTGATCCATAAGACAAGTGCAAGGCTGGGAAAAAAAAAAAAAAAAAAAAAAAAAAAAAAAAGAATAGTAATCTTTATAGTGTACATTTGGGCGGTATCAGTTTCATTTGTTCTCGTTGACTATGAGAAAGAGGTTTCACCTCTTGCTACAGTTACTATTTGTATAATGCCTGAGTACTTCACAAATTATGGTGTATTTAACAGCTGTGTAATATATTACCTTTATTTCATATATGGAGAAAAAAAGAAACAGAATAAGCAAGTCTGTCTCCCTGTAGGGAACTGAAGGTTTCTCTTGTCATGATATAACAAACAACAACTAGTCTATTCTTCCTGTAATCTTTACTACTTCTATTTTCAAACCACACTAAAACAAACAAACAAATAAACAAACAACAACAACAAAACACAATCTATTCAAATATAAGTTTTTCCTTGTAAACTAGGGATGCAGCTCAGCTATGTCTCTGTGGTGCAATATATTAGCGTGACTGACTGTTAACCAAAAAGTTGGGGGGGTTTCAAGCCCACCCAGGGACAGGGAGTGTTGTCTCTTGATGTTTTATAAAGATACATTGAATCACACATTGGAGAGAGTCCAGTGAAGAACCACAGAGTTGATTAAAAGACCAAATCATCAGTTCTACAAAGGAATGACTGAGAGAACTTTGACTGCTCAACCTGAAGAAGCTCATGGGAGCTCTCATCAGTGTCTACCAGAAAGGAGGGGTGTGCAGAGGAAGGAGCCAGGCTGATGTGAGAAACAAGCCCTCTTGACAGAATAAGAGGCAGTAGACACAAACTGCAGTACAGGAGGCTCCATCTGAACAGCAGGAAGTACTTCTGTGCTGTGACCGTGACAGAGACCACTGGCACAGATATCACAGAGTGGTTCATAGAATCATTTGAGTTGGAAGGGGCTGTTAAAGGTCATCTATTCCAAAAATGATCAGGGACATCTACAACTCACTAGGCCAAGTTGCTCAGAGCCTGGCTCAGCCTGACCTTGAATGTTTCCAGGGACAGAGTCATATACCACTTCTCTGGGCAACCCTGTTCCAGGGCTCCACTATTATTATTATAAAAAAAACCTTTTTCTTTATATCCAGTTGAAATCTCCCCTCTTCTAATTTTAAACCATATCTCAGTTTTCTATCACCACAGACCCTGTTAAAGAATCTGTCCCCTTCTTTCTTATAGTCCCACTCTAGATACTTAAAGGCTGCTCCCAGGTCTCCTCAGAGCCTTCTCTTCTCCAAGCTGAACAGCCTGGGCTCACAGCCTGTTCATATAGGAGAGGTCTTCCATCCCTTGGATCATTTTTGTGGACCTCCTCTGGATGTGCTCCTACAGGCCTATGTCTTTCCTGTACTGTGGACTTCACATCTGAATGCAGTACTCCAGGTGAGGTCTCAGCTGTGCAGAGTAGAGAGTCAGGATCACCTCCCTCCACATGCCAACCACACTTCTTTGGATGCAGTCCAGGTTATTTATGGCTTTCTCAGCGCAATGGCATGTTGTTGGCTCATGTCCAGTTCACCATCCACCAGTACCTTCAAGTACTTTTTGGAAACACCACACTCCATCCTAACATCTCTCATCTTGTACTGATAGCAGCAGCTGGTCTGGCTAGTGAAGCCACACTGGTTGTTTTCTATCTGTTCCCTCTCCTCCATGTGCCTTCTGTATACCTTCCAAGATCTTCCAGGATGCTCCATAATCTTCACCAGCACAGAGTTGAGGCTAATAGGTTTGCTGTCTCTGGGATCATCCCTTCTACCCTTCTTAAAAATTGTTTGTAGAACTATACTATTAGAACATCCTTGACATGGTCCCAGGCAATCTGTTGTAGGTGTCCCTGTTTGCATAAGCAAGGGGGCTGGAACAGAAGGCCTTTCCAGCCACAACCATTCTGTAATTCTGGTAGTATTGCAATGTCAGCTTACTAAGCTTCACCACACTGCTCTCTCACTCCACATTTTCAAAAGAATGGGGAGAAAATATGATGAAAAAGGGCTCAACAGCTGAGATAAGGATACCCCGGGGACACTTACGAATTACCACTGGGGCAAAGCAAATACAGTGTAGGGAGGTAAGTATCTGCATGTGGAGATCTGCTCTGTGTGGTGCCCATGAGCTGCAGGGGGACAGCCTGTTCCTCCATGGGCCTCTCCTGGGTTGTGAGAGAATTTCTCCATCACTGGAGCACCTCCTGCCCTCCTTCTGTACTGACCTTGATGTCAACTGGACTGTTTCACATTTCTCACTCCTCTCTCCCAGCTGCTTTTGCACAGCAGTTTTCTCCTTTCTTAAATCTGCTCTCCCGAAGGCCCAGCCATTGTCATTCATGACTCTGCTCTGGCAGCAATGGGTCCCTTTTGGGGCAGCTGGAGTTCTCTCACCACCTCTGCAGCTCCCCCACACTACCAAAACCTTGCCACATAACCTCAGTACAGATTCTCACAGATAATACTATACCAAATAGCCACATTGTGCCTAGGTTTCTGGATGTACTATCCGCTATCAGTATTTAGCCACTTCCTTTTCAAAGCAAATACTTCTTATTCTGATTTTACTGTTTACCGTAAGGAATTTTGTATAAGCTTTACTAGTGATTCAGTTTACTTGTTTCATTTGCCCTGTTGACAAGTCCTTGAGGGCTTGACCTCTCCATCAGAGCAGTCAAAATTCCATGAACCTACAAAAAATCATATCAGCTGTATCATCATTTCATAGGCCTTTCAACCAACCTGGGACTGCTGAAGTCTAAGACATTTAATATGTCCTTGATGTGCTCCCCAGATAGTCTAAAAAAACATGAGACCTTGTGGCAAGCCACAAAAAGAAAACATGAACATGATTTTTAGAATTGCTGCTCTCTAATACTGTAGTGTTGTCTTATCAGTATATTGCAGAGTTGAATCTGTTGCACACTCAATTCTACTAAAACAATACTGGTACTGAGATTTTATGATTTTTCACTTACAGATAAATTAGTCTGTTGAAGTCCAAACAGTTTATTGTTAATGGACAGTAACACTGAAATGACTTTATAAATATGTACTGCTTACATAAAATAATGGGGGTAGATTTCATTTACCCATTTTTTTAATTTTTATTATTTAATATGGTGTTAAGATCATTTTTAACATCACATGGCAAGAACTTGCAAAATTAATACTTCAAAAATACTTCTCCATAGTGTCAGGAGATAACTAATTTTTCCCCAGTAGATCCACAACACAATCAGGAAAAAATCTTGTCAATATAGCTTTCCCTGGCTTCTACTGAACTCTTGAACATAAATAGTTCATAAGTGACATACAACAGTTAACATGTCAATGGTATGAATGGCCTGACACTGCACTAGATCTCATCTCTCTAACATTGTTGGCAGCATGTTAAAAAAATGTCCAAAAATAATAACATTTGATCCTGCTGAGGACTGTACTGATGAAGGAAAGAGTAAACGGATGCATTTTGAGACACAGAGAGTCTTTCACTGCAGGATGAAAAGTTAGTAAAACTTTTAGATCGCAGTCCTGTCATACACTGAATAACTTCACCTCCAAATCCATGCAACACAGGCATGTAGTTTATTTGTCTACAGCTTGTAATAAATCAGTAAAGAATTGTTTCCCACAGTATATTCTCAAGTGTTTTATCCAGTCTAGTATTAAATTATTCAAGTGATGGTCTTCCTGTACATCCTTGGGGAGATTACTACAGACTAATACACCTCACAGAAAGTTTTTCTGGTGTGAAGTCTGCATTTTTCTTGGCTAATTTTCATTCCATTATTCCAAGTTATGTTCCCTTGGACCTCTGTAAGCAAATCCTTTGACTCCTAGATGTTTATGCAATTCAAATATCTTTAGATGGAGGTTAGTTACACCCTGCAGAAGCCATTGTCTGTCCAGCGGTACATACTCTGTCCTTTTGAATTCTTTCTTCACAATACATCTTTCCCTTCATTTTCTTAGGATATTTTTCACTTGAGTCCCTTGACATGATAATGGATTGTAAGTCAGTGAGCAACCTTGAAATCGCATTCTTAAGTATGCAAACTATATGTGCTAACAACAAAAACTTGGACAGTATGTCTTCTCATTATACTCATTTTATCATCCACATTAAGGATGATTAGAAAGATGAATATCTTTCATGAAAACAAAACAATGTTTGGAAAAAAATCCCGGTATGGAGTACATGATTTAATGAGAATATTTCATAACATCAAGCTTTTCTCATTACTATTCTGAGATGGACCAGATTGACAATCTTGTTATTCAGTCATGACCTGTCACTAGATTTGAGTTGTGCACGCTCAACAGGGCAAACAGTGTGACTAGATGGCACCTGAAAATATTGCCAAAGATTATTTTCTGAGTAAGGTGCTTGAACTTGGCTGGCCTACATGTTCCAGATCTGAATCTTACTAAAGTCCAGATATTGTTTCTAAGATCAGATTTCAAGTTAAAATTCAAATTAATCAAAAATCTCATAGCTCTGTCATGTAGCACTTTCACAGGTGTACTTTGAATGGTAGGAGTATTTAGTAATATTTACATGTTATTTTAACTTTCATTCGGGTAATTTGAGGTAATTAAATTTAATTCAGATTTATAAACTATTGGACTAACAGCTTCTCAACATTTTTCAGTTTAGTAACTTCTTAGAATTTTAGCTGAACAAAATTAATCAAACAAACAAAAACAAAAAACCCACCACCACCACCACCAACAAAACCGTATTACTTTTTTAACTGATTAAAATCTAAATTATTATTTTAATTAGCACTATAAAATATAAATTTTTTTAACCAAAATTTACAATGTTTCTTCATCTATATTTCAAGAGCTTTCAATCTTTTTTTATCAAATTAATTTTATTATTTATCACTCACTGTAATAAAACTGAGCTTCATAGGATGGATAAATTTATAAACCTTGATACAAAGTTCATAGACTCTAGGAGGCATAAACTGAAGACAGACTGAATCTAACTCTTAATTATCTTACTCCTAAGTAAGGGAGGGAGGGAGGGATAAGGCAGGGAGAAGTCAGAACAAAGTTTAGGGCTCTGTGAAATTTGTTGGGCCTATCTTGAAGGATATTCTAATCTTTCAGTATTACTGAGTGAAGATTCATATGAGCGTGCCATATTATTTTAATTTACTTCCTATGCTCTGTAGAGGTAATGGGACTAGCAAACAGACTTTAGTGGTTATCCACACAGAAACAGATGTGACACAAAAACCTCCAGATACCCATGTCTGCAGTGGCAGCTTCTTTGGTAAATGTTTATCTTGAAGTGTTCACTTTTCTTTTCTAAAGTCTACAATCTGTAATTGCAGGAGCATGTAAACTATTTTTTTTTTTCCTAATAAATATGGTGGACATGCCACTGACTGGATATAGCCAAAACTAAAACATTAACTGTCACCTAACTGCAGTAGGAAATAGATTGTGTCTAACTCCAATAAGAATATATATTATTTACGTAGTGCTTTGAAAATTATATGATGGCATCATTGTAAACAGCTGTGTGCCCTTACTATGTGCCCATCTTACTAAACATCATAACTCATCGCGTTATAGTTTCTTTATTTTTTTTTCCAACATTTTTTTTCCTACTCAGGCATGATTGAAGTAGGGGAAAAATGCCAACTTGATGCAGCTTGTTATGAAACTTCAACGCTTTGCTTTCCCTCAAATTAGCTGAAAGGAGTACAAGCACCACATGCTGCTTTGTGCACCCACATCCTCCTGTGAGCACCTGCCAGCTGATGGGTACTTTTCCCACTCAGGTTTGATTGTCATGAAGAAAGCTAGCAATGTGAAAAGGTTCTCTGGAAACTACACCCTTGTTTTGCTTTATTTGTCAGTTTTGTCACAGTAGATGAAAACTAAATAAAGTAGCTGTTTTTAAGTAGTTTGTATTAAACCATTCCATAAAAGAACAGGGTGACATTTAATTTAAACCAGTAGATCTTTTCCAATAGTCTCTGGCAGCAACTAGAGACAGTGCAAGTGCTAAAAATGTTGCAGTAGTTTATGAGATAGTCTTAAATTGAGTACTTTCTGACTCACAAAAATATAATTGTTTTATGTGATTGAAATACAACCCCTACATGTCCCAACACATAAATTTTAAATTATCCATGCTAATATTCCTCTAAATGTATTTCCTTCTTTTTTTCTGTTTCTTTTTCACATATTTTTCTTTTTTTCTTTTTCTTTTTTATTCATTGTTTCTCCTTATCATAGAATGTCTTAGATTGGAAGATATCCAAAGATCATCCAATCCTAATGTCTCTGCCATGGACAAGTTTGCCACTCACTGCTTTGGGTTGCGCAGAGAGCCATATTTTTTTCTCTCTTTCATCTCAATTTCTTTTGCCTCTCTTACTTTCTTCCTGTCTCTTTTT